>ML356182.1:0-65000 GCA_005239505.1 Nicotiana paniculata | reverse complement strand
TTATCTAAGAGTTCATGAAGTTTCTCCTTTAATTCCTTTAGCTATGTTGGTGTCATACGATAGGGGGGAATAGAAATAGGCTGGGTGCCTGGCACCAGGTCAATACCAAATCAATGTCCCTATCAGGTGGCGTTCTTGGCAGGTCTGCAGGAAACACGTCCGAAAAGTCACGGACCTCAGGAACCGAATCAATAGCGGGAGTCTCACCACTGACATCCCTCACAAAAGCCACATAAGATAAACACTTTCTCAACCATAAGTTGAGCCTTCAGGTAGGAAATCGCCCTGCTAAGCATATACTCAGAAGAACCTCTCACTCAACCCTCAGACATCCCGGCATAGCTAAGGCCACAGTCTTAGCGTTACAATCAAGAACAACATGACACGGAAATAACCAATCCATGCCCATTATCAAATCAAAATCAACCATGCTGAGTAACAGTAGGTCCACTCGGGTCTACAGACCCCCAATAGATATCACACACGACCAAAACACACGGTCCACAACAACAATGTCTCCCATTGGAATTGACACATGAACAGAGGTAACTAAAAACTCACGGGGCATATCCAGAAAATGGGCAAAATATGACGAAACATAGGAATATGTAGAACCAAGGTCGAATAAAGCCAAAGCATCTTGGTAACAGACTGAGACAATACCTATAATCACTGCATCGGAGGCCATGGCAACTGGCCTAGCTGGAAATGCGTACATACAAGCCGGACCTCCACCTGCTCGACCTCCCCTCTAGGGCAGCCTCTGGCTAACTGACTACCACCCCTGGCTGCCTGGGCGGGTGGTGAAGTAAATGGGGCTGCAGTCGAGTGCTGGCCCCTCTATTGAGAAGAACCACCAGGACGACATGGACATTGCCTCCACATGTGCCCAAACTCACCGCACTCGAAGCAACTCCTTGGAGCTGGAGATGAGGATTGATAGAAACCCCTGGCACCAGAATGGCCACTAGAAGAAGAATGCACAGAAGAAACTTTCAACTGGTGGTGCTCGAGCTGCACCCTGAGCTGGGAGGGAACTGAATGAAGAACGGCCTAGCTGAGAGCCACGAGGACCATGCCCAGAAGATGCACCACTATAAGCTGGGCGGACTGACTGAGGAGGCCGAAATGAACGGCCTCTACCATGCTGAAACTGCCCCCTAGAAGGAGCACAACTAGAACTTCCTGATCCACGAGGCCTCCCTCTCCTCCCGCTCCTAGCGGTGAACCGACTCAACATCTTGAGCAATATCAACAACCTGCTCGAATGTAGCATCTAATACTCTCTCCCGGGTCATGAAAAGGCGGATCTGATAAGTGAGGCCATCCTCAAACCTCCTAATCCTCACCCTATCAGTAGGGACCATCTCGGTGGCATGACGATCAAACTCCAAAAACCGCATCTCATACTGCATCACTGATAGCTCCCCCTGATGCAGCTGCTCAAAAAGCCTGCGCTGCTCCTTCGTGTGACTGTGGTACATACTTTTCCAAAATGGTAGTGGAGAACTGCTGCCAGGTGAGTGGTGCTGAACCAACAGGCCTACGCCTATCAAAAGACTCCCACCAAGTGAAAGAAACACCAGAAAACTGAAAAGAAGCAAATGAGACCCCACTAGTCTCCAAAATCCCAACAGTACACAGCATCCTTTGACACTTATCCAGAAAACCCTAGGCATCCTCGCCCTCAGCACAACTGAATGTCGGAGGCTGTAGTCTACTAAATCTCTCCAGTCAATGTTGCTCTTCCTCTGGCATAGTCGAAACCATAAAGTCCCGAACTGGAGCCACCAGCTGGGCTGGAACTGGCCCCGGTGTCTGCTGTCCCTGAGTAGCCTGCTCAAGTGTCCAGGCAACTGGAGTCTGACTGCCTCCCCCGGCCTGAGAGGTAGCGGCAACTGCCTGAGCAAGGGTGGTACACACAGTCAAGATCTGAGCTAAGGTCTCCGGAAGACCCTGAATAACAATAGGCATTGTCGGTGCCTGAGTCTATCCCGCTAGAGCATCTGCGGTGGGAATCTGATCCTGAACAACAGGGGGATCAACTGGTACTGCCCTGGCTGCTGCACGGGCTACCCCTACCTCTGCCACGGCCTCGACCTCTCGCTGGTCTAGCTGGTGGCTGATCACCCTGATTGGTAGCACGAGTCCTCACTATCTGTGAGAGAATGAAGCAACAGAAGTTTAGATTTCCAGAATCAACAAAATGGCACGACAGAATTCAAAAAAAATGGGATTGTTCCTAAGGGTTCCGTAGCCTCTTGAAGATAAGTACAAACATCTCAGTACCGATCCGTAAGACTCTACCAAACTTGCTCATGACCGTTGAGTCCTATGTAACCTAGGCTCTAATACCAACTTGTCACGACCTCAAATCCTAAATTGGCCGCGATGGCGCCTATCGTGGAACTAGGCTAGCCAATTCACATATTTACAGCTTCTTTCCAAAACTCCCAACTCATTTTCATCAACTCATAAACACATAAAAAATTACTGAATCTATTAAGAAAAATAAACAGTTAAACAGTCTAAACCATCCCATAAATCCGGAGTCAACATGTCATGAGCATATAAGGAATATATCAGAAAGCCTACTGTTATAATACAAAACCTTAGAAAGAATAACTAGGTACAACATAAGAAGGGAAAACAGAGATTCTTCGGACGGAACAACTACCTCTATGTCCCGAACTCCGGCTCCGCACAGAATAGATGGCTAATGCTCGGTATCAGCACATGTATCTGCACACAGGGGTGCAGGAAGAAGTAATGTGAGTACGCCAACTCAGTAGTAATGAAAATAAATCAAGTCTAAGCGGCAAGAAACACATAAAAATCAATATATTCAATTCACAAAATGCACAACCTTTCTTTCCAACAGTATATACATAGATATATGAAATCATCATGCCTTAAAAGCCAACTTCAGAAAAATCCTTTGAAAAATGTGTTTTCCAACAATTTCATAAATAAAAATAACTGAAGGATTTAGTGTACAACGAAATAAATCATAAGTAGCCCCTCGGGAGAAAAGATGATCATTAATTTCTCCTCGGGCAGAACATAACTCAGAACCTCACAGCCACTCAGTATCAGCCCCTCCGGAAACCTCACTGTCACTCATGCCTCCCTATCACTCGTCACTCGGCACTCGGCACTTAGCACTCGCACTCAGTAGGAAGCTGCGCTCACTGGGGGTGTGTACAGACTCCGGAGGGGATCCTTCAGCCCAAGCGCTAATATCAAGCCACCTCGTGGGGTATCATATCCTCACAATCAGTCCCTTGGGCTTACTCAATCAGAACCTCTCAAAGGCCCCTCGGGCGTATCAGTAAAACGGGGTACTCGACCCAAAACATCATTTTTATATATCAAAATAGTGTAGATATGGATGAGTTTCGAAAACAGTTAAGCACAATATGACTGAGTGTAAATCATAAATCAATAGTGGAAATAGCAATAAAAATCCCCCAAGGGGTCTAAACAAGTCGGCACGAGGCCCCAAACACGACTTAAAGCCCAAATATAGCAATAGTCTTTAGAACACAATTTAACATATGATTTAGAGTAAAATACGCAACTCAATAGTTGCCGCGGAGAGGACCAAATCCAATCCAAAAGTTAGTGCGCGCCACATACTCGTCATCCGATATGAGCGCCATTCTAAAAACAGTGAGAAATATGAAGTTTGGGGTTTCATACCCTCAGGACAGGATTTATAACAATTACTTACCTCTATTAGGCCACAATACTAATCTGTGATGCTCTTCCCGTCAATTGACTTCCGATTGCTCCGAATCTAACCAAAACAAGATTAATATCATCAATATACAATAAAGGAACACAACTCAATAAGAAATTATCAATTTAGACACAATTCTCGAAATTTGGCCAAACCCGAACTCTCGGCCCACGTCTCGGAATTCGATAAAATTTACATCACTAGAATCCTCGTCCTCACACAATTCTATACATACGAAGAACACCAAAATAGGATCACAATTTCCCACTAAAATCATCAAAAGAAAACTCCAATTCCATGCACTCAACCTCCCCAATTTTTGGTTTTAAATCCAACAATTTTCCCGCTTAATTACTTAGGAAATGACATAGAAACGAGTTATGAAGTTGAAAACCTTACCTCCAAGTGATTCCCTTCGATTTCTTCTTCAAACCCTCTCAAATAGCTCTAAACCCGCTTATCAATGGAGGAAAATGGACAAAATTTCGTGAGAATGGCTATTTAAAACATTCTACCCAGCACTTATATTCCCTCCAGTGCGATCGCGACTCCAGCCACGCGATCGTGATGCACAGCCCATACCATCCTACGTGATCGCATACCAACATAGGAGATCGCATAGAAAAAATCTCCACTCCACACACGCACCTCATAACCTCTATGCGATCACACCAAAGTCCACGCGATAGCACTGCCTCACCTGCCCAACCTATGCGATCGCAATCCTTACCATGCGATAGCATAGAACAAATTTAAGACCAAAAACTGCCTGTTTGAGCATCCGAAATACACCTGAGGCCCCCGAGACCTCAACCAATCCTACCAACAAACCCCATAACCTCATTCAAGCTTATTCGAGTCTTCGAAACACCAAAAACAACCCAAAAACACAAAAATTACGTCAAATTCAAGCCTATAAGCTTTGAAATTTCTAAATTTCGAAAATGATGCCGAAACCAACCAAAACACATCTGACCTGAAATTTTGCGCACATGTCCAAAATTACATTATGAATCTACTCCAACTTCCGGAATTCCATTCCGACCCTGATAGCCTATTTTTCACAGCCGACCGAAAATCGCCAAAAAATAACTTTCGCCAATTCAAGCCTAATTCTAGACCGGACATCAAAACTTCATTCCGAACACATTCCTAAGTCCCAAATCACCTATAGAAGCTAGTCGAGCCATTAAATCCACATTCCAGGGTCGTTTACCAATAAGTCAATTCCTAGTTGACTTTTTCAACTATTAAACTAATTTAAGAGACTAAGTGCCTCAGTTCTCACTAGGACCACTCCGAACCCGAACCAAACGACCATACACAACATAAATAGGCTAAGCAAAATATGATAAAGCATAAATGGGGAAAACAGAGCTAATCTCACGGAATGACCGGCCGGGTCGTTATAGACCCTTTGCGATATTGTTACACTTATATTGAAAATTACTGTGGGTGCCTCATTGGCACTTAAACCTAAACGGAAGAGTAAGTTTGAGTGGTTTAAGGTATTTAACAGTAAGGTTTATTTTGTGGTTGAGATACTCTCCCTGATACAAGCACTGCCCAGGGTCGTTGAGACCCTTGTGAACTCTAAAATGCAAGGGATCCAAAGGCGGGCTTGGCCATGAATGGAATTTTACCTCAAGCCTTTAAAAATTGATATTTGTTTATATTTTTCGGTGGTGGTAAGTAAAATAAAAGCTTCACCATATATTTCTTTACTATGTTTGACATTATATTAATTCTATTGCACTTTTAATCATAAGCATTTGTTACATTTTCATTTGGGCCTTACATTTACCTTATCTGCATTTAAATGATATATTGGGCCTTGTTAATAATGTCTTCCTTTCCATCTTTTGTGCATGTGACCAAATTGGACCTACTGAGTTCTCAAGAACTCAGGCCCAAGTTCCAGCCCTGAGTTTGGAGTAGCAGAAGGTGCTGCAGCTATTCGTTATCCACTACGCCTAATATTTCTCAGGCCTAAACCATGAGTCTAACTTCCTTTCCTTCATCTCTTTATATAAATACGTTGGACCTTTTTACATGTATATGAAACTGAAAATATTTGAGTGGATGTTTTTCTCTTTTATCTCTTTGAGTTACTTTAAAAACATAGGGAAGCTAAAAAAACTAAAGGTAAAATGAAAAGATATCAGTATCTCTTGCGTTAGTTAAATAACTCTGAACATACTTAATTACTTCTAAAATATGAATTTTACCCTCATTCATGCTAACCATTTTTCTTGAAGCTCTTTTTTCAAAGTGGAAAATAGATTCGAAAGTGAATAACACTCCCTTTCAAAAGCTATAATTAAAACGGTTTTGGAAGCCAATCTTTTCTATCAAATTAAACAAGCTTGCAATCAATAAACACTTCAAAATCATTCTTCTAAAATACAGACATAGAATTAAAAAAATGAGTTTCAAGGTATATCTAAGCCCATTTCTCTAACAACTGTCATCGTCTTAAAGTTGAATAAATAGCCATCTTTATTTCGAAGACATAGTATTTTAAACCTAGCCATACTTACAAAGTTTACCAATAAAACATTATAAATCTACTTTCAAAGATCTTTCAATCATACAAATATAAACATTGTAAACACATTTCCAAAATTCCTTCAATTATGTAGATATTTCGAATGGGTTTTTTAAATGAAACCTACACTCTCTTTTCAATATTATACGTTTTAAGCCTGATATAGGGTAAGAAATACACTTTTAAGAACTAACCAAGTAAAATATAGACATTTAATTCCCTAAACCTAATCTAAGTGCTATGGAGCTACCGTAGGTAGATGTTAGGGGGTGCATAACACATTCCTCTTAGAAGAATAATAACCCTTACCACAATCTCACTGGTTAGAAGACTACTAGGATAATAATTTAAATATAAATAGGTACCCTAGTATACCTTTAAATATTAGGTGGCGACTCTCTTTCATTATCAACAGGAAAACCACTAGTTGAATCTTGTCATAGTTGTCAAAATATTTTCAATATTGATTAAACATGTAATTTAACTCCTTGGCTAGGTATGCTCCATTGGTGGTGGCCGATATGAGTGACCGGGTACGTCGATTCATGGCCGGTTTGGGACCGCATCTGCTAAACAAGTATACCACAACTTCTTTGAATCCAACTATGGATATTACCCGTATTCAGGCCTATGCATAGAGCTTAGAGGATCACAAGAGGCTACAACAAGCTACATAAGAAAATGACCAGGGTCAATCTAAGAAATCCCGGTTCATGGGAGATACATAAGAGTTTCGAGGAGGATTAAGGCCCCCATTCCCTCGACAGTCACCTAAATCGGTGGATAGCGTGCCATCATAGTCCGGGTTCTAATATAGAGAATGGACCACTTATCTAGTTGGGGACCCTATCAAGTCTTGGCCTCCAATGTTACATTGTGGTTGTAACTAGCCAACCAATAATTTTTCTTTCTAGATCCATGTTTCTCTATTTAAGACTTCACATATGTTATTTTACTATTTTATGACTTGCGGGGATGATTGGTTTAGTTTTCAAATGGTTCGGGTTGAATTCAAAATACGTAGTTCCTTAATAGTGGCCTAAAGTGGCCAAGTTTGACTTGAGTCAACATTTTTAGTAAACAATCTCGAAATCGAGATTTGAAGGTTCAATAGGTTTGTATAATAATTTTGCACTCGGGCGTGTGTTCGGATGAAGTTTGAATGATCAGGGAGCGTTTCAGTGTATAATGTTGAAAGTTGGTGCCTTGAAGGTTTTAGAGTTTCAAAAATTTGGTGTTTAGTAGGCTTTGATGTTATCGATGTCAGTATGGGATTCTGATCCTAGGAATATATTCGTCATATGATTTTTGACTTGTGCATAAAATTTGTGTCATTCCGATTTGTCTAAGCATGATTCTTCACGTTCGGAGCAAATTGAAGAAGTTTGAAGTTCAAAGGTTGATTAATTTAGTTTTGAGGCGTGATTCCTTTATTTCAATAGTTTTATACGTGTTATGAGACTTTGAGTAGGTCGGTATTATGTTTATGGACATGTTGGTGCATTTGGACGGGATCCCGAGTGGCTCGGGTCTGTTTCGGACCACCTGGAGCTAAGTGCAATGTGGAAAAGTTGCTAGTACTGGTTTCCTTCTTTGTGAGTTAGGAAGGTGCTTCACGTTCGCGATGAAGGGTGAGGGATCTTTGTTCTTCGCGTTCAGATTAGTGGGGTCGCGATCGTGAAGCTTTTGGTCCATTGGCCTTCGCGTTTGTGATCGCTGGGTCGTGTTCGCATTAGTGGGGTCCTGATCGCGAAGCTTTAGGGCCATTGGCCTTCGCGTTCTTGTAGAGGGAGACAACTAGGGGGGGGGGGGAGATGTAGGCTTTGGCCTTCGCGTTCGCATTCGCGAAGGGTTTCTAGAGTGTGCAAAGGGTCAGAAGGTTAGGCATCGTGTTCGTGATTGCCATGTCGTATTTGAGATGAAGGATTTTGTGGCCAGGGCAGGTTAGCCTTCGCGATCACGAAGAAGGACCACCAGGCAAAAACATGTTCTAAAATCGGGACTTAGGCTTATTTTCCCTCATTTTACATTGGTTTAGTCGATTATAGAGCTTCTTGGGGAGGGATTTTCACCTAGCACATTGAGGTAAGTAATTTCTATGTAATGCAAGTTTAATACATAGTTTATGGGTAGATTTTAACATAGAAATTGTGAAAATTATGGGAATTTGTTAGAAAACCTTGGGTTTTGGTGAAAATGTGATTTGGCCACGAAATTGATGTTAGAATTAGGTATAAATTATATATTTGAGTTCATAAGGTCATGTGTAATATGCATCTTTGAAAATTTTCAAAATTTGGGCACATGATCCGGGGGGTGGTGACTTTTAGGAACTTTTAGATTTGGGTTAGGTAACTACTATAATAATTAAAGAGTAAATTCCTGGGAATATATTGATTAGCTCGTACGACCTTTGGCTAGTTTCAGACTGCTTAGCATCGATTTGAGGTAATTAGTGAGGTTGGAGAGATGAGAAGTGAACTTAGAAGCGAGGTAAGTCTCTTGCCTAATCTTGTAAGTGGGAATTGTCTCTGTAGGTGCTTAAATTGTTAACTACTACAAGTTGTGGGTGCTACGTACGCACGAGGTGATGAGTGTCCGTACGTAGCTAAAATCATGCATATTTTAGGGTAGACTTAGGACTTTACCATGCAATATTTGTACTACATGAACTCATATTTTTAGCTTAATTACTTTAATTTATAATTGAAACTTGATTAGAGATTATGTTAAGCCGAGCTCCAATACCTTGAGTCTTTGGTGGAATACTTGATTATTAGTGAAAACCATGCTTTCTTTATGTGTCCATCTCTGTATAACTGTATGATTCGTACTTCATAGGATTTTTCTCTATTCTCGTGGATCAGGTCGTACACCCTTGCAGGTGCTATGAAATAGCATTATGGATTTGGCCGAATGACTGCGACAATCTATTTGAGTTACATCTATGGTTCGCGCCAGTCAACCCTCGGCAGTGTATACGATTTTCTTGCACCTAGCCGTACAACCTCGGCATAACTCGTACATAATATCACTAGGAGTCAGAATATAATTATATTTCCTTCATGACTTAAGATTTGATAGTTACTTGATGGTTCTTATTTGGTGATATGGCATGTGATAGTTGGGGATTTTAAACTGTTATTATGTTATAGGATCAAGTTATTTACTATTTCTTATTCTATTGTTACTGTTATATTTTATGACTATTTATAATTCTTGTACTTTATTTATTGACCACTAGTAAGTGTCGATGCCGACCGCTCGTTACTACTTCTTCGAGGTTAGACTAGATACTTACTTGGTACATGTTTATTACACTACACTTCTGCATATATTGTGTAGTTATTGAGGCAGGTACATCTGTTATCTGTTCGGGTGCGCATCCATATCATCTGGAGACATAGCGGTGAGCTGCTCCCCCATGCTCAGACCCGCGGAACCCGGATTCTCCTTCTTGTTGCATTTTATATCTCTGTAGAGGCTACAAGGTGTTAAGAGACTTCCCTTTCTTGATCTCCTATCGTGCAGTTGATGTTTTTATAAGTATATTTCTATTATTCTCTCACAGATGGTGAGAACACGCGCTACGGATGTACCCGGCAGCAGAGGATCTTCTCCCCCGGTTGTTAGAGGATGAGGCAGAGGCCGATGGAGTGCCACAACTCCTTCTAGAGGACAAGGTCTTCCTAAAGTTTCTCCTATTGTGACACTAATGGATCCAATGGAGCATCATGTAATTGAGTAGCAGTATGAGGCACCTACAGCTAAGCCAGCCCAGGTGAATTTTATAACTACACCGGGATTTTAAAAGGTCATGGGTCATATGCTATGGTTCATGGATTCGATGACTCAAGTTGGGATATTTCAAGAAGACACAACCACATCTCAAGAGGGAGGGGGAGCACAAGCCCCTACCGCTCAGGCTCCAGGGCACGCTGCTGCGGTTTATCAGACCTCATGTGCACTACTTGCGGCGGGGCCTAGCCAGTGGAAGCAGTTATACCAAAGCCCAGACCAACCGTGATCGTTGAGTAGCAGAAACGGCTACACAAATGGACTACGATACATCCTCTTGTCTTTGGAACTGAGCGACATGATAACCCTCAGGACTTCATTGATCGTTGCAGGGACATGTTGCATAATATTGGAGTATTGGAGATGGTGGCAATCTTATCGACATAGCAGGCCAGCAGATTCACCTCCCCTGACTTGGGACCAGTTCACATGTCTCTTTTTGGAGTGATATACTCCACCCTTCTATAGGGAAGAGTTACGGGCTTAGTTCGAGTGGCTCCAGAAAGGTCAGATGTCCATGAACGACTATGAGGCAAAATTCTCTTAGTTGTCTCACCATGAACTTATGATACTTTCAACAGATGCAGAGAGAGTGGGGAGGTTTATTGCGGGCTTAAATTATGGTATCCAGGTTACTATGGCCCGAGAGGCTGATATGGGACTCCGTACGACCAGGCGTGGAGATAGCTCGGAGGATCGAGAGTATCCATCCGCCACCAGGACCAAGACCATACACTGAGGGATAAGCAGCCTCAATATTTTGGTGGTTTCACTAGCACCCCGTCTGGGGGATGAGGTTAGTTTACGAGGGTACAGTCTAGAAGTCCCACGTATTCAACACCACTGACTGCTCGGGGTGCTCCAGCATGACCCTACTTCAGTGCCCATTCTAGAGAGCACCTATAATCCATCGGCTATTCAGGGTTCTTCTCGTGGGTATTTAGGTCACCACGGTCAGACCCAAGGTTAGCAGTGTACCGCGCCAAGATTTTGCTGCTACAAGTGCGGGGACCTTGGTCATGGGAGGAGGTATTTCCCTAAGATTTGGGGCAAGGCAGTACAATAGGGTCATTATCCGATGATCACCCTATCAGCTGATGCACCGCCCGTCCGACTGGTCAGAGAGGTATGAAAGGTGCGTATAGGTGGCCCTAGAAGTGAAGGCTAACTAGGTGGCACTCCGACTAGGTTCTATGCATTTCCATCCAGACCAGATCCAGTAGCCTCAAACGCCGCGATCACATGTATTATTTCTATTTGTGGTAGGGATGCTTCGGTAGTATTTGATCCAAGGTCTACTTATCCATTTGTATCCTCTCTATATGTTCCTTATCTAGATGTTTCTTATGAGTCCTTGAGTGTCCTTATATATGTGTCTAAGCCAGTGGGAAATTTTGTTGTTTTGGATCGGGTTTGCCAGTCCTGTGTTGTGATTTTCTATGGTTGTGATACCATAGCGTATATTTTGTTGCTTGATATGACCGACTTTGAGGTCATCCTGGGCATGGACTGGTTGTATCCGTACCATTTCGTTCTTGATTTCCATGCCAAGACTGTTATATTAATGATGCCAGAGTTGGCTAGATTGGAGGGGGGGGGGCTCATCTATCAGTACATCTAGTTGGGTTATCTCTTTATTAAAGGCTCGACATATGGTCTAGAAAGGTTGTTTGGCATATCTAGCTTAGGTTTGGGATATTGTTGTTGAGATATTCACGATTGATTCAGTTCTAGTGGTGCGGGAGTTATCCGATGTATTTCCTTTTGATCTACCTTACCTACCTATATTCCACTGTGTCATATGGCTCTGAAAGAGTTGAAGGAACAACTTAAGGATTTGCTCGAAAAAGGGTTCATTAGGCCGAGTGTGTCGCCTTGGGGTGCACCAGTATTTGTGAATAAGGATGGAAGTATGCAGATATGCATTGATCATATCCAATACCCACTCAATAATAAGTAGAAAACAATCTGCAATTATAATACCCAACTTAAGTCGGGATTGAATTCCACAAGGAGTTTAAGATTGCCTTTAAAGTAAATACTCAAAAAGAGAACGTGAAATAGCTTAATTATACTTTCAAACAAAGTGGGTGATTGTTATCTAAGTTAATAGCTAAGAAATAAGACAAAGTAAATGCAACTGGAGAATAAATTGATTTTTGTGTTTTTGTCAATTAATGGAAAAGCCTATGGATGTAACCTTCACCTAGGAGTAAACAAAAAGGGTATACTAAATTGATTCTTGTTTGGTAGATCCGAGTGTGTTATGACCCTCAATTCTCAAGAACACACTTAATACCTCTTGGTCATAGAGTGGTAATGTCCAAATTATCTTTCTCAATACCAAATGGGTACCAATATAAGCTATTGATATGAGTTCAAGTGGGGTTATCTCTATCTCTAGTTCAAAACCATTTAATCAAACTAGTCAAAACCTTAACTAGCTCAGTTTATTATTAGCCACGTATTCCTAGACTAGGTTCCACTTTCTCATGTAAGAACTAAGTCAAATAGGCCCGAATCAATATTTGTAACCATTAATTCTTTATATAAAGTATTAACAAGTCTAAAAAACAAACACCAAAACGTAAACAACCATTAATATTAAAAACCCATAAATTTTACACATTAGGGTTACATTACAACCTTGGTTAGCTACTCATGCTTTAAGACATGTAAAAATAGATAGAAGAAGTAATTAGAGATATAGAAATACAATTAAAAGATAAAAGTAATTGTTCTTCTCTAATTGTGATCACAACTTTTCCAAAATGGTAAAAAGTAAGCATTACAGCTGCTAGGAATACAAAAGTTTCCCTAAAAAAGTTTTGTCGTCTATTTATAGTGCCCATGTTTTTGCCGACAAAAATGCCATTAGAGAGGTTCTGCGACTGCACAATTTTATGTGCAAGCCGCACTTTTCTTCCGCTATCGAAATAGGAGGAAATCTGCAGCTGCACCATTATCTCAACGGTTGTACTTCAGCTTACGTGGCCACATATTTTGGTTACAGACCACACACTCAAGAGGCTTAACACTTTGTCTTCAACACATTCTCTAAACTTATCAGACTTGTCAGTGTGACCAGCTATTGCGTCCGCACAATTGGCCTCCTTTTTGCTAAATTCTTCCGAGGCTTCAAGGGATCATCTACTGTCGCTATAAAGACACGACCTGTCGTTTTGATCTCTAGCGCGTCATTCAGCGGTTTAAAGTAATAAAAGGCTCTATTTCAGGTATTATGACTCGTTGGCATGGTCGGAGTTGAATTTCAGGAAGTTCGGAGTCAAATTGAAAGGAAAATTCTCATTTCGGAAGGCTTATGTTGGAAGAATCGACCAAGATTGGAATTTTGAGTAAATGACCTCCGAATCGGTATTTGAAGCTCCTGCAGGTTTGTCTGATGATTTCGGACTTAGGCGTATGTCCCGATCGGGCTTTGGATAACCTGAGAGCGTTTTGGCGTATATTGTGGAAGTCAGCATTTTTGAAGAAATTTCCTAAGTTTGGCTTGAGGCGCATTTCAGTGATATTGATGTCCTTTTAGGATTCCGAGCCTGAGAATAGATCCGTATGGTGATTCTGGATTTGGGAGTGCGATCGAAAGTGAATTCGGATGTCCGTAGGTTATTTTGAAGTCATTTGGCTAAAGATAGAAATTTAAAGGTTTTTGAGAAATCCGACCGGAAAAGGAAATTTTGATATCGAGGTCGGAATGCGATTCCGGAAGTTGGAGCAGGTCCGTAATGTCGAATATGACTTGTGTGCAAAATTTGGGGTCAAGCGGACGTGATTTGACAGGTTTCGGCATTGAATGTAAAATTTAAAAATTTCTAAGTTCATAAAGATTGAATTAGGGTGCTATTCGGCATTTCGGCGTTGTTTGATGTGATTTGAGGCCTCGAGCAAGTCCGCACTATGTTTTGGAATAGGTTGGTATAATTGGACGGGGTCCGGGGGGCCTCGGGTGGATTCCGGGTGGTTAGCGGATCAATATTTGAAGTTGAGAAAATATGATGTTCCTAGTGTCTAGTGCAACCGTACCTGCGAGGCTTTGGCCGCAGGTGCGGCTTTGGCGCCGCAGGTGCGAAGAATTGTTGGCTTGGCGCAGATGCGGACAATAGGGTGCATGTGCAATTTTAGGCTGGAGCTGAGGAAGCCGCAGGTGAGGGAGGTCAGTCGCACCTGCGGGAGCGCAAGTACGAAGGTAGGATCGCAGGTGCGGAAATGAGGCTGGGCAGAATGTTTTAAAACCGGTATTTTGGCCATTCCTCTCATTTTTCTCATGGTTTAGGCGATTTTAGGAGAGCTTCAAGAGGGGAAGTTCATCATCAATGTAAAGGCAAGAAATTCCTTCATGTTTTAAAGTTAAATACAAGTTACATGCATGGATTAGACATGGAAATTAGTAGAAAAATTAAGAGTTTGGTGGAAAGACATAGAAAATTTTATTTCGGATTTCTACCACGAATTTGAGCATGGAATTTAGAGTAAATTGTATATTTAAGTTAGTAAGACAATGGGTAGGATATATCTTCGAGAAATTTTGGAATCCAGGCACGTGGGCCCCAGGGCATTTTGGTCAATTCACTGAGCGGAGTTGGGAAAGTATATAATTTGAATTTGTTACGAGTATTAGAATGAATTTTCATTTCTTAGCGCGTTATTTGGTTGTTTTGGGTCATTGTGCATCCATTGGAGTCGTCGGAAGGGCTTGGAAGCCGGTTATGGAATCTCGGAGTGAGGTAAGTCTCCTTTCTAACTTTGTTAGAGGGAATTGTCCCCCTAGGTGAACTAATTAAGTATGTGCTACTATCTGCGGGGGCTACCTAGGCACGAGATGACGGGAGTCCGTGCGTAGCTACTATTATGCATGTCTGGGTAGTCTAGGACCCACTAGCATGCCTTACGTGTTGTACATGTGATCCTACCAATAATATTAGACTGATAATGCTATTGAATTTGTAACTTATTTCCTACGAAGGCTAGTGTGTACCTTCTTAATCACTTAGAAAGAAAATTGACTCCTCCATTGATAATTGTATTCCGGATAAGGTTATATTATTAAACTTGGCAGACGAATTTCGAGAAAAGATTTAAATACTAATTTTTTGTGATTTTTAAAGGAGAAATTTGTCATTTACTTGAGTATTTGTTTTCCCGATGTATTCGGGGTGGACTGTTTATTGTACATGACTGTATGCGATCGCTTCACGATTTACATTCCGCGAGCGGAGTGTTATTTCCCCACTCTCATGGGAGCGGGCCGTACTCCACGGCGAGATTAAAAGAAATATTATGGTTCGGGTCATTCGACCATCGGCGATGCACAGAGATGATTATTATGATGGTTCAGGTCGGTTGTCCATATCCCGTATGCGCATGCTAAATTGCTAAATATTTTTCATGGATTTTGAAGTGACAAGATATTTGGTGAAAAATAAAGAAAATTGTTTATTTAAGATATTTGGGTGAAAATGAAGGATTAGTAACTGTTTATTTACTTTCAGTATTTATTTGAATTACAGTTATCCGTAATGCTTACTGTTTTATCATCCTCGTATGCCTATTACTGATATCATATTGTGCTAAATTAATTTGTTGGACCTTATTGAATGTCTAATTTGACCTCTCGTCACTACCTATCTGAGGTTAGGCAGGCGACTTACTGAGTACACGTTGTTTTCGTGCTCATGCTACACCTGCTGTGCATTTTTATTGCACAAGTACCTTCATAGCGATATGGATGGTTTGGAGACTTAGGCGAGCTGCATTACCCGGAGGCAATCCGCAGCTGACAGAGCCTCCCTCGTATTCTATTATTTTATTTTAATTTCCTTGTCCAATTGTATTTCGTACAAGCTTTGTAGAAATTGTAAAATTCTTAGGATTTGCTCATGCACGTGTGACACCGGGTTCTAGGATGTGTTTGGGATTTAATTAATAAAGGGAATGGTTTACTTGTCGTATTTATTTGTTAAATTTTTATTCGCTATTATAACTTGTAAGTGAAAGGTAACGATTTTGGAAAAGATGTTAAACATGAATTTATTTCAACTAATTAATGATTGGCTTGTCTGACGGTGGTGTTCGGCGCCATCACGACCTTAGTAGATTTTGGATCGTGACAACTTGGTATCAGAGCTCTAGGTTCCCTTAGGTCTCATGAGTCATGAGCAAGTCTAGTAGAGTCTTGCGGATCAGTACAGAGACGTCTGTACTTATCTTCGAGAGGCTACAGGGCTGTTAGGACTACTTCCCTTCTTGATTCCTCATCATGCGATTTGATTCATTTAAGGCTTATGCCTATGTTTCTTCCTACTCAATCTTATGTGTCACGAAGCGCTTGCAATGAATCGTGGATTTGAGGGATTTAAATGGTGCTACGGATATGGTGCAAGATGTTTTCCATGTGTAGTTGGTGGGGGATGTTTTTGTTGCCCTGCTGAAGAGTATTATGATGTTTCAGCTAGTAGCTGTGATTCTGAGAACTTAGAGGTTACGCTCATGTTGTTAAGGTGCTTACGGTTGATTATCACGCGGTGTTAACATGACGGTAGAATGCTTGCCCGTGGGTTGGGGGTGATGAATGGCTTGAAGGGAGGTCTTCTCAGAGTGAGATTTCTACATTTAAGTATTTAGATTCTGGCGGAAAGAAGACAATTGAACTATAGATGGCCAGGTTTTGGATTGATAAAGTAGTAAGACTTGGTGTTTTCAAGTAAGGAGGGATATTCACATGTGATGTGACATCGCCGTCAATAATCGAATGGAATGTGTTAAGTCTGTTGGTGCTATGGTTGCTTCAGTTGCATTGGGTCAGAGTGTTGTGAAGTAGTATTGGAGATGCGATTGTCAAAGATCGTGGTGCGTGGTGGTTCAGGACTGAATAGTTATTTCTAATGAAGGCAGCTCGAGAAAGATGATCCTCGGAGAGTTTGAAGTCGTGGTGATCTACTGGTATAAGAGCTGCGAGAATGATATTGAATTTGAAAGCATAAAACGAAGGAAGACATATGAGAAGTGTCAGTCGACGGCTAAATTTCTAAAAGTCCAGGCGTAAGAAAAGGAGATCAGGTAGTGCCTAAAGGAATGAGTTTAACCAAAGTGGTAGAGCGGCAGCATAGTGGTGAATTAGAGGATATTATAGCGCATATACTAGATATCCATGAGGAGCGGAAGGACCGGTAAAGTTGGTGAATGAGAACAGGCTTAGGATGGGATATTGATGTTGTAGAGGGTGTGTAGTACGACGTCGTTGGAGGGTGTCAATTGGTGATTTCCACAGGTGGGTTATCTCCTTTGAGTAGGTAAGCGGTTGTGTAGTTGGCATGTTTCTGTGAGGGATTCTAGTGGCTATTTGGTAGGAGGCAGAATGTGTGAATGATGCTAGAGAATTTGAGTATGGGAGTGCTAACAAGAGAATTTGGAAGAATTGGACGGATTGGTTGAGAAAGATCATGTTAACGAAAGGGAAAAGATCTCAGTAGGGTATCGAGTGGTGCAAGGAGTAACTTCAGGCTAAGTGGGGGAGTCCCACCGCATGCAGTTGGGTTGTAGGATTGTGTTCTCATGGGGTTGCCGATTATCGGCGTGTTGGCAAGTTATTACAGCTAAGGGAAAGGACTAAAATGATGATTGTGTGTGGGATTTGATTAATGTGTGCAAAAGTTGGCCCTGTTGGACCAGGGTTAGGCTTTGAGAGATTCAAAACTTATGCTTAAGGCATAGGCGAGTTTTAAATGTAGTGACTCAGTCACGTACTTCATTGAGAGGATGTTCATGTGCTAGAAGAGTGTTGGAGTTGATTGTGTTCGGGGCCAGTTAGAGTGAGTGACTCTCAACAGCGTCCTAGTAAATTCGAAGGTTAAGAACGCGGTGTTTAAGGGTTAAAGGCAACAATATGATTAATAATTGAGCTTTTGCAGCGTAATTTCAGAGAGATGGAAAATGGTTGGAGTGCTATATGTTATTTTCAGCGTGCAGGTTTGTATTGGAGGAGTGAGAGAAATAAACTCCGGGTTGTAGAAAGATTATCAGGAGGGTATGAGATGGGTTGCGGGATTTAGGCAGCATGGTCTCATGAATCAAAGTCACTCGGGATGAGTGAGGCTTGAGTTTGCTATGAGTGGAAGGAAGTTACTATTATTCCTGAGGCAATTGAAGATGATTAAAAGAAGAGAGAGTGGTTATCCATGGTTGAAATGGCGCATTTAAGACAGTGATCAGTTCATTCGGTGTGATTGAGTTATGTGTATGGTTTGTGCAGATGTATGTGGGGCTTGTCGGCCATCGTAATATATTTCATTTGGAAGCATTCAAGTGCTATGGTCTGAAGCTGTAGGCGGGTCCTGGAAGGTTTATGGTGGTATAGACCACTATCTAAGGATTTACATGTTGGGCGATTGTGAGAATTCACTTATGTATTGTTATGGTTCTCTTGAATTTAGGTAAGTAAGAAGGTTTTTATGTGTTAAAGTGTTCACCCTAATAATGGTTCAGCAGTATGATGGAATTCTTGCGCTATTTCATATTGGCATGTCAGGTGCAGTGAGCCGTAGGGAGCTGGGAGTAAGGATCAAGATTTCGGCTCGGCGTTAGCAGGGATGTCTTGAGCTCGGGTGAGCGAGAAAGAAAAAGGGGACTTGAATGTTAGAGTAAGATGGTATGGTCTTCAGTGTCACCTGAAAATGGTGTTTGATGCAAAAGGCTTTGTATCCTGGTCATGGTTTCTTGATGTGTTTTGCAGTATAAGTGTGGTCGGTGTTATGGATGTGCAAGACTTGTTACCAGGTGTGGAAGGTCGTGGGAGCGTAACCACAAGAAGATTGTATAAGTGTGACATGTAGTCACCTGATTGGTGGAAGATCTAGACCAAGTATAAGGAAGTGCAATATTGCTTATCTGAGGATTTGTGCCAGGAAGGCGTTCGGTTCACTTGGTTGTGGATTGTGGGGTGTTTGTCCCGGCTATGATGGTTGTTCTTGTGTATTATGAGAGGAAGTGGGTTATTATGGACCCAGATCAAGCTATCATCCTAGTTCAGTGCAAGCAGAATCGACTTGAAGTGTGTGAATGGATTAAAACAAGATTTTGGGCTTCATATGAATTAGATGTGTTCATTTCAGTATAGCGCTCCTCAAAGAGGGGTGTTGGAATGTTAGATGTTGTTCCTTCTTCGTCCAATTCATGTAACGTTGTGATTGTGCCGTGTGAGTTGTGACACGGCTTGATAGATCCCTATGTGTTGAGTCTCCGTGTAGTGATGATGTTATACGAGAAGGAGAGCTCTTGAGATTCAGAGTATATATATCGCACCTCAGTTGTGCTTAAGTTTTGTAGCATATGGCTTTATCAGTCTCCCCATGATGGTATTGTGTACTTAGTGTGCTTGTGATCGATGTTTGATATTGTGGTAGTGAGCAATTTAGCTCGGTGTGTGTCTTCTTACCTGAAATTTATGTTATTTGGATCGGGTGGCATGCCGCCACGGGATTTTTATTTGGATCGGGTGGCACACCACCACGGTTATGTTATTTGGATTGGGTGGCCCGCCGCCACGAGAATGTTATTTGGATCGGGTGCCACGCCGCCACGGTTATGTTATTTGGATCGGGTGGCACGCCGCCACGATTATGTTATTTGGATCGGGTGGCATGCCGCAACAATGTGATGTTGAGAAAGGTTCCCTAGATCTATTTTCTTGTGTTTTGTTTTCTATTTTCTGAGAAGAGTTCATAATAAGTTACGTGAGTTGACTAGTCTTAGGTTCCCTAGATCTATTTTCTTGTGTTTTGTTTTCTATTTTCTGAGAAGAGTTCATAATAAGTTACGTGAGTTGACTAGTCTTTTTCTGAGTCATTTCTTTATGTATCATGTTCGAGTTATGGCCTATTGACGAGTTGTGGTGTCATATCAGTCTGTTGGTCATGTTTGGGGTGATTTGTTGTCTGAGCAGTTCATACTGGGTGAGACGAGATTTTTGGATCAGGGATCTAGTGCGATAAGATTATGTGAAATACATTGAAGGACAATTACCCTTATTGGTTTGTAAGGATATGGTGGTCTTAGTCAAGAGGAATGATTCAATGTTTTGTTAACTCTGCAATTGATTAGCAATTTCTACACATCTCCTTCGTTGTGGTGGTATCGCCAACATTATAGCAGGATGTATATATATATATATATATATATATATATATATATCATAAGGTGCATTGGGAGCATCAGATTCGTGGAATTTTCGCAATTAAGGTTCAAGGAGTGTCATTGTGGTCAGATGATGAATTATGTGGTGCATGGTGCTAATTCAGCAAAGGTATGCAGTCATCTTCTGGTATATCATGTGGTAGTTGATACAGTATTTATATAGTGGAACTAGGACTGGCAGAGAATTTTCAGGTGTTGGAACTGGATTCTGAGCCTATTATATGGATAAAAGAAGAAATCATCAGATTTGATCAAGCTAATATACTCAGCTGGGGTGTGGTAGCACTGGCAGGTGCACGATGTGTTAAATAGTGATTTCAGATAACTCCAGAGCAGTTCTTGGCACGTTCGAGGACGAACATCTGTTTAAGTGGGGGAGAATATAACGACCCGACCGGTCGTTTTGAGCTCTAGCATGTCGTTCAGTGGTTTGAAGTCATGAGCAGCTCCATTTCAGGTATTATTACTCGTGGGCATGGTCAGATTTGAATTTCGGGAAGTTCGGAGTCAGATTGAAAGGAAAATTCTCATTTCGGAAGGCTTAAGTTGGAGGAATCGACCAATATTGGAATTTTGAGCATACGACCTCCGAATCGAGATTTGAAGGTTCCTGCAGGTTGGTATGATTATTTCAGACTTGGGCGTATGTCCGGATCAGGCTTTGGATAGCCCGGGAGCATTTCGGCTTATATTGTGGAAGTCAGCATTTTTGAAGAAATTTCCTATGTTTGGCTTGAAGCACATTTCAGTGATATTGATATCTGTTTGGGATTCCGAGCCTAGGAATAGCTCCGTGTGGTGATTCTAGAGTTGGGAGCACGATCGGAAGTGAATTCGGATGTCCGTAGGTTATTTTGAAGTCATTTGGCTAAAGATAGAAATTTAAAGGTTTTTAAGAAATCCGACCGGAAGTGGAAATTTTGATATCGAGGTCAGAATGTGATTCCGGAAATTGGAGCAGGTCTGTAATATCTAATAATCCTTGTGTGCAAAATTTGGGGTCAATCGGATGTGATTTGATGTATTTCAGCATCTAATGTAGAAGTTGGAAATTTCTAAGTTCATAAAGATTGAATTAGGGTGCGATTCGTCGTTTCGGCATTTTTTGATGTGATTTGAGGCCTTGAGAAAGTCCGCACTATGTTTTGGAACAGGTTGGTATAATTGGATGGGGTCCCTGGGCCTCGGGTGGATAACGGATCAATATTTGAAGTTGAGAAAAGCTGAAGTTGCTGGTGTCTGGTGCGACCGCACCTGCGAGGCTTTGACCGCAGGTGCGAAGAATTTGTGTCTTGGCTGGGAGCGCAGGTGCGATGATATTTCTGCACCTGCGAAGGAGCAGATGCGGACAATGGGGCGCAGGTGCGATTTTGGGCTGGAGCTGAGGAAGTCGTAGGTGCGGGAGATTGGTCGCACCTGCGGGAGCACAAGTACGAAGGTAGGATCGCAGGTGCGGAAATGAGGCTGGGCAGAATGTTTTAAAATCGGGATTTTGGCCATTCCTCTCATTTTTCTCATGGCTTAGGCGATTTTAGGAGAGCTTCAAGAGGGGAATTTCATCATCAATATCAAGGTAAGAAATTTCTTCATGTTTTTAAAGTTAAATACAAGTTATATGCATGGATTAGACATGGAAATTAGTAGAAAAATTGGGATTTTGGAGGAATGACCTAGAAAATTGTATTTCTATTTTTTACCACGAATTTGAGCATGGAATTTAGAGTAAATTGTATATTTGAGTTAGTAAGACCATGGGTAGGATATATCTTCGAGAAATTTCGGAATCCGGGGACGTGGGCCCTAGGGCATTTTGGTCAATTCACTGAGCGGAGTTGGGAAAGTATTTAATTTGAATTTGTTACGAGTATTAGAATGAATTTTCATTGCATTGCGCGTTATTTGGTAGTTTGGGGGCGTTGTGCATCCATTGGAGTCATCGGAAGGGCTTGGAAGCCGGTTATGGAATTTCAGAGTGAGGGAAGTCTCCTTTCTAACTTTGTTAGGGGGAATTGTCCCCCTAGTTGAAATAATTAAGTATGTGCTACTATCTGTGGGGGCTACGTACGCACGAGATGATGGGAGTCCGTGCATAGCTACTATTTTTCCATGTCCGGGTAGTCTAGGACCCACTAGCATGCCTTATGTGTTGTACATATGATCCTGCCAATAATATTAGACTAATAATGCTATTGAATTTGTAACTTATTTCCTACGAAGGCTAGAAAGAGAATTGACTCTTCGTGGATAATTTTATTCCGGATAAGGTTATATTATTGAATATTATTAAACATGGCAAATGAATTTCGAGAAAAGATTTAAATACTAATTTCTATGATTTTTAAAGGAGAAATTTGTCATTTATTTGAGTATTTGTTTTCCCGATGTAGTCGGGGTGGACTGTTGATTGCGCATGACTGCATGTCCCCGCTTCGCAGTTTACATTCCGCGAGAAGAGTGTTATTTCCCCCACTCTCATGGGAGCGGGTCATACACCACGGCGAGATTGAAAGAAATATTATGGTTCGGGCCGTTCGACCCTCGGCAGTGCACATAGATGATTATTATGATGGCTCAGGCCGGTTGTCCTTATTCCGTATGCGCATGCTAAATTGCTAAAGGTTTTTCATGGATTTTGAAGTGACAAGATATTTGGGGGAAAATAAAGAAGTAATTTTTTATTTAAGATATTTGGGGAAAAATGAGGGAGTAGTAAATGTTTATTTACTTTCAGTATTTATTTGAATTACGGTTATCTGTAATGCTTATTGTTTTATCATCCTCGTAGGCCTATTACTGATATCATATTTTGCTAAATTAATTTGTTGGACCTTAGTGAGTGTCTAATTCGGCCTCTCGTCACTACTCTCTGAGGTTAGGCGGTCGACTTACTGAGTACACGTTGTTTTCGTGCTCATGCTACACTTGTTGTGCATTTTTATTGCACATGTACCTTCATAGCGATGTGGCTGGCTAGGCGAGCTGCATTACCCGGAGGCGATCCGCAGCTGAAAGAGCCTCCCTCGTATTGTATTATTTTATTTTAATTTCCTTGTCCAATTGTATTTCGGACAAGCTTTCTAGAAATTGTAAAATTCTTAGAATTTGCTCATGCACTTGAGACACCAGGTTCTTGGATGTGTTTGGGATTTAATTTAATAAAGGGAATGGTTTACCTGTTGTATTTATTTGATAAATTTTTATTCACTATTATAACTTTTAAGTGAAAGGTAACTATTTTGGAAAAGATGTTAAACATGATTTTATTTCAAGTAATTAATGATTGTCTTGCCTGACGGTGATGTCCGGCGCCATCGCGGCCTTAGTATATTTTGGGTTATGACAGTCGCACTTATGTTTGCAAACCGCATGTTCCATCTGAGGCCGCAGAATAAATCTACAGACCACACTTTTGTCTTGCATTTCTCCTTTTTGACTTATTGAGCTGGAATATTGCTTTTGAGTTAGATTTCCTCGTTGAGCTCCAATCCTTCATCATGCCTGCAATTCACACAATTTCATTATATTTGCAAAAAAAAATCACTATTTTCGGACTAAAACCAAAGCATGAAGATACAAATAAGTGGTTAAAATCCATACTTATCAACTTCCCCAAACTTAAGCCTTTGCATGTCCTCAAGTAACTATATTAGTTCCCACCTCCCCTAAGTGAAAGGTCATTTCAACGAGACAATTGTACGCCATTCATACTCAGTTGGGGCGTACAATACCCACAATACTCATTCATTTTCAACAAGAAGACCAAACTTATGTGATTTGCATATAAATATAGTGTGACATTTGAGCTTCAATAATTGGCTTTACTCATCGAAAACTCTTGTTCTATCATGTAAATTAAGCTAGACTCAAAACTCTTCCTCCTCTATCTTCCATTTTCCATGCATACTTCAAGATATAACACTCAATGTTTAGAGAAACAAAGGATTCACTCTTGTCACAAGTAAAGCTTCGAGTACCATAGGCTTGCCCCTCATGTAGATCTCCACTAATGTAAGCTCACACGATTCCAAATCAAGTAGGAGTTCTGTTGGGTTGTAATGAAGGCTTTTGGATTGGGGTAGGATACCATAAGGGATAAGTGGTTACATCCTTCCTTAAGCACCCCACTTTTCATTTCTTGGCTCACATTTGCCAAACCCTTAGAGGCATTTTTTTTTCTTGGGGGCCAGAGAGACTTGCCATTTTATGAAGGCGAATTTCCTTGATGCCCATACTATAGATAATTGCTTTTCTTCAATTTCATCAATCTCACTTTTTATTTTCTTTTTGTATTTTCTTTTTGTTCTTTTCTTTCTTAATTTGTATTTTCGTGGAGATCATTTCTTTTCTCTCTTTTTAGTGCATTAATACCTATTTTAGATTCCTCAACTTCTCCACCAAAACTTAGACTTTGATCCACTTCTGACATATGAGTGTTAAATAAGGTTCAGGCGTCAAGAGAGGATTGTGATAAAATGGGTAACGGCTTGTAGCATGGTTACCAACGGAGAAAGGATAAACGCTCAAAGAGGTTGACTAGGGATAACGATCATAGGGTGGCTATAGAAATCTCAAACGGTCCAAGGAAATCCTACAATCATTTTCCAAACCAAAGAAACCTAGAATTTCGCCTTGAAACACATTCGGGGCAAGTTCTAGACTATTCACTCAAGTACTTAAACTAACAACAAAAAGTCACCCACCTCTCATGCAACTAGACCGTAAAAGAGGATAGAGTCTAAAGCCCACAACAATCACAGTCAAGTTAAAGATCCCCATGATCCATTCGACCACCTAATGATAATTAAAGTCAACTCAAGAACTCAAAATAACTAGACTAGAGCTATTTCTTCCCAAAAATCTTGTTTCAAACCATAAGCATCAAGTTAAGAATGTTGGTGCTACATGAAGCATGAGTAACTCTTTGTAGAGATTGACTTAGTTAGGGATTTCATTCATTTACTCACTATTACTATTACCTAAACATGAAACAAACTCATTCCATTAAGCAAGTTGTTATGCTATCCATCCTCGAGATGAGTCACCATGTTCACACAAAAGACCAACTTTGAAAAGAACCGTGGTATTAAAAAAAATAATAAAATATTACGCCCCACAGTATTACATCGATATTACGATGATGTTACGCCCCTTTGTATTACGTCAATGTTACGCTCCGCAGTATTATATTACAATTATGTTACGCTCCGCAGTATTATATTACGACGATGTTATACCCTGTCGTAATGTACGTTGAATTTATCGTAAGATAGTTGACATCAGTTCAAGGACAAGATTATCTAGAGATTATAAGTATTATGCTATTCAAACAAGTGATAAGTAAATTCGTGACGGTGAGAGGGTAAGCAAATCGAAGAGAATGAGTTTCATCAAAGTTTGACAATTTGGGATTGAATACGGTCCAAGCTAAAATACTCGGTATTTATGGACTAGTGCCATACAAGGTACCACATGACCATGATAGAAAGGTATACAAAGTGTGTTGAAAATGAGTAGTATTTTAAGTAATTTGAGACAATTCTTAATTATGCGGATAACTAACTAATTATGGGGATAATTGTGGTATTAAGTAGGATTAAGTGAATAAGGATTTTTTTGGGGCTGCCACACGGCATTAAGCTAAGCCAAGTGGCACCAATATGCATGATGAGTCATAAGACCTAAAATGTCTTGCTTACACGTAAGAATCTTGGAATAGTACCTTCGTTGGGTCTCTTTATTAGTAATGTAAATTGGAGAATGAGAAGGAAGTTATGGAAAGCTTGTCACTTTAGAATTTAGACCAGAAACATTGGTGATTAACGGGTTTAATGGTTATTCATCATTGCAAGTGTTATCTTTCAATGAAGTGAATATTAGTCGGATAAGAAATAACGTTCTATGATATCAATAATATCATACGTATTTTTCCCTACTTCGATCTTGCCGTTACGTATTTTATCGCAATTGACGTGTGTTAGAGGGATTGTCAAGAGAATCATCACAGGTATGTTAAGTCTAAACCTTTCTTTCATTTTGGCATGATCTCGCAACTACATGTTTTTAATGACTAGGCATAAAGATAAGTTCATACTCCTAAATTTATATACATTATCTCAGTCTCATAAGTTACAGTATTCTCACTTTTCGGGAATTTATATTCAATTGAGTATTGTCTTCTTCCAAACAAGAGAGCAAATGGTCTATATATATATATTGTATTACAGTATTTTCACCATCATCGAGCTATAATTGATGGGTAGGCCCCTATTGGGCAACCTCTGATCAGATGGTAAGTTATATACCGAGCCTAATGTGGACGAGTGTCTATGAACGAGCCTAGCATGGTCGAGATACATATCCTAGTATGGCCGAGCGCCTATAAGCGAGCCTACTACGACAGAGCAGTTACACGTTCCGAGCCTTATAGGGCCGGACATCTATTTTATTTACTATATTGAGAGAGTTAAGTCAGTATCAACATGTAAGTATATCTTCAAATTATCTTTGACTCCCAGTTGCTTTCAGTTATTATATTATCATTTGAGTTTAATCTTTCAATTATTTTATTTCCTTGCATGCTTGGTACATTATTCGTACTGATGTCCTTTTGTTTGGGACGCTGCATTCATGCCTTCAGGTATAGCCAATCATTTTGATGATCCCTTATAATAGACGAGGTTAGTATTCAATGAAGGATCGACAATAATCAACCTCATTCAAAGTGCAACCGAGTCTGAGTCATCGTGTCACAATTTATCTACAGACTTATGGGTAGGCCGAAACCCTGTCCCATTTGATGTCAAATACTCTTAGAGGCTTTGTAGACAGAGGTTCATTTTTGTACAGTATGTCAGAGGCCTTGACGGACCATATGTATTCATGTATTAAGAAAGATGGTTCATATATATAGTGCTTTCCCACTTATAGTTATACATTACAAGTTGTGGCCATGTTGGCCCAGTTACCAATGATAGTACATCAGAAAGATATGTTATGTCGGTACTCGGTTGAGTAAGGCACCGGGTTCCAGTCGCGGACCATCAGTTTTGGGTCGTGATAAAATACTTACTATTAGCACTAATAAGAAAAATGTAAAAGATACTAAAACAAACACAATTAAGGAAAAACAAGCTAATGAAGGTAAATCTAAAGATAAATAACTAAAAAAGGTTGAAACATTGAATTATTACATTCCAAAATATTCAAATGTATCAAATTTGCTTCACACTCCCCCCTCCCTCCGAATGAAAGTAAGTATTGCCCTCAAGGCTTAGCAAAATAAAAGCAAAAAGTAGACAAGGCGAAGAAACTCCCTAAGTGTCTTCAGTCATCATTGTGTCCTCAAAAGTATTAGTAACAACTGACTTGGCTAGATGAATATCACCGCCAAGTGTGGGAGTGGGCAGAGAAGATATAATAGCATGCACCACCTCAGTAATGTCCGCAGCAAGGCACAGCTCCTCAATCTGAGCAATGGGGGCATCATGAGAGGATGGAGCTGGGTGGGGTTGGGAGAGGTCTAGCAGTTTGTCAAATGGAAAATCTCTGGCCTCATCTATACGGGTCACCACCGATCGAATCTCATCAATTTCCTTCTTGATGGACTATGAATTCCTCATTTTCCTTACCTACTTGATCAATCAATAAACCATAACATCATGTTGTACCAATGTATCCATGGTGACCTTCTAGTTATCCAAAACTATGCTCAACTTCTTATCTATCTAAGAAGAATCCAAGGGTGCTTGTGTAGATACCCCCCTGCAACAGTACTGGAGATCTCATAGAGCTTTGATGTAGCTGCATGCGTCTAGTTATTGAGATTCGCCAGTTTCTGGTAGACTCACAAAGCAGATAATGGACTTGTAGGCATAGGCACCAGCCTCGGAGCTAGTGTAGGCACTGCAGTAAGAGTTGTAGTAGGAGCTTTAGTGGGATCTGAGGATGGTGGATCAGGCATAGTAGTTGCTACACCGGTAGAAGGCTCAGGTTATATGGGTGGGATATCAGACGGACCAGAGACTACCACTACCAGCTCATCAGACTAGCCAGAAGGAGTAGAAAAAGGAGTACTCTTCTTCGGGATCCTTGGATCCTGTAGCTTGTACCACTCAAATGGCCATGTCAGGTTGACCTTTGTGTCAAAAGGTCTGGACTCCACCTTTGCATCTGTGAGATGCTTAGTCATAGTGTTGGGTAAGGGGTAAGAGGTGTTACCCTGATGTGCCACAAAGGTGATGTTGGTCGACATCAGGTCACCCATATTGATCGAGTACTCGACAATAATAGAAGCCACCAATTTAGCTCATGGAACAGGCAAATTGTTTTCACTCAAGCAAAGATCCAGTATGCTGAACACGGAGTGTTCTGGAGGATTGGAACCCCGATAGTACTCCAAGGGGGAGTAGGTTCTAGAGCAAGAATCTCCACAAGCAATGACATAACCTCCTATTTTAGAGCCAACTTCACCAGATACTCTTTCGACTCCACATCATCAAATCCCAAGTACTCATTCAGCGTATGATGATTAAACTTCACATTCAAGTTAGGCACCTTGGTGATCTTTGTCCTTTTGAGAGTATGCGATGTGGATGCATAGAGTTCTGGGACAAGATACTCCCTTACATACAGCATCTCGTTAATGAATAGCATCCACCCCTTTCTTTTGGTAAACTTCTCTAGAATGGCGAGGTTCTAGATATTTAAGTAGGAACTTCCACTCTTGAGTCAAGGACCTCACCGTCCACAACATTCGGAAATCACAAAATGCTCACAGACTCATAAATCCATCTTCTCAAGTCTCCTTCTTATTTGATCTTTCCAAGCATGTCTATGCACCATCTCCCGCTCTCCGATTATTCGGGACATCATCAGAATTAGATCTCAGAACAACTGCATCGGACTCAAGACTATCACTCTTCGAACCCCGAGAAGTGTTGTGAGATGTAGAGGCACATCCAAGCGCTTAGACTGCCTCTATGGTCTGGATGGTTCTTCAGTGTGCTCCTATAGTAATGATATGGAATTCCCCTTGGAGACTTCCCTATATGGGCCATATGAGCCACACTCTGAGAGGTCCTTACCTCTCGCTCCGCTTGCTGTTTGTTTTTTAGATTACTTTCTGCACACTTAGGATTCGTTTAGTATGAGATATAAGAAGGTATAGTGCTGGTGTAGAAATTTAATACCACCTTAATACTTTGTTTGGCTAGCAAACCTGATATAAGTTATACCGAGATTAAAATTAGTACCGGGATAACTTATACCTTGTAGAGGGTGGGGTAATTAGTGTCGAGATAACTTATACCTTCTGCTTAGAAGTTATGCAAAAGTTATTCTTAATACAACATACCAAACAGTAGATAAAAAACAATATCAATATAACTAATCCCAGCATAACTAATCTCAGCATAACTTGTCCCACCATAACTTATCCTTGCATAAGTCATATTCAAACAAAATGACCCCTTAGGTTAAAGTCACATATTGCCCCATCCCTTGAATATTCTCCTCTCGCTTTGGTGGATTCACCTCGACCTCGTGATTATACCATTGTGTGTATATGCACAGCGAGAATTATTCATGGAATTCATATTTCAAAACAGTTAAGACTCATATAAGTGTGTAAGGACAACATGTAAGTAGTGAGGTTTCAGTTGCTTAAGCATTAAAAAGAAAAGGGGGAAGTGTGGTCTGCATAATTTGAAATGCGATTCGCAAAAGTGGAAGTGCGGACCGCACAATTCAAGTGCAGCCGCACTTGAGCACAAATGTGCTAGAGGCTCAGTTGCAACCTATTTGATTGACAGTTCGGTGGCCATTGGCCGCAGAATTCATCTACGACCCGCACAATTGTATGTGCGGTCCATACTTGAGATTTTCATAGGTAAAGCCTTTGATTAGCAGTGCAGACCAGTTCTGCAGCCTCTCAAGAAATGTTTTGGTCCGCACAATTAAATTGCGGCGCAAAAACACCACCTACCTAGTTTCCCTAATTATCATATTACAAAACGCACAATTCCAAGTGTGGTCCGCACAATCAAGAACACAAATGGGCCAAGTCTATTTTAACTAGTTCATGAAAAACTTGCATTCAAATTCAATAGCAACAAGTTATAGACACAAAATTCAGTTAATCCAACCCAATATAGCATGCTTTATCAATTACCCAACACAAAATGACCGCACATGGATACATTGAAGGAATATAATAACTAATGTCTTCAAAATAAGTTATAAAAAGAAAAAAAAATTCAAAATTCAAAATAAAATAAAATTAATCATGAAATGAAGCATACCCGATGGTGTAAATGTGAAAAGTTCCAAGTGATTGCAAATGGTGGTATGTGATTGAATGTGCAAAGTCCTCAAGCAATTTTCTCAGAGTAACAACAGATTCCAAGAGTGTGAAAAGTGAAAATGATGGCTCATGTTCTTTATACCCAAAACGATTCAATACATAATACCTAGAGTTAATATCCATAAACAATCATCAATACACCAAATCCATCAATCCCTAAAGAAGAACAACTCCGTAGATATGGAATAATTCATAACAAATATAAAGAAAAACATAAAACGATCCAAACTCTTGTCTTGAGTGAGGATTGAATGGTGAATCCCTTGTGCTTTCACTTATCCACCTTATCTCTAGCCTCCTTAGGTCTAAGATGTCTCAAAAGTCCCAAAAATAATGTTTTCCCATGTATTTATACCAACTAGGGTTGGGCCCATACTAAAACACATTTTCCTGCACAAAATAGGACAACTCCTCTATAAAATTTGCACAGGCGCGCTGCATGGGGCGGCGCACCAGGTGGGGAGGTTGTGGAAAACTTTCGAGACCTTGTAATTTGATAGGAGCATAAATTTTCACAAATGCGGCGCCTCACGCGCCGCTCCATGCGCCCATGTGTGGAAAATTCTAAGAGTACGGATTTTTCTTGACTTTTTGATATTTGGACATGGTCTTCGACCCCCGAACGTGATCCCGGATTAATCCCTTCAGCTTTTACTCAGGCTTCAAAGCTCCAAATCACTCGAATTACATAGCTCGGAATCCTCTTACAAGGCATAAAATACACAATTAGTACAGAACACTAGCAATTAAAGCTCAAACTCAATTAAAGTGCAGTAAATTAGAGTGTAATAAGAGACTAAAATACGAGATTATAGCCTACCATCAACACCCTACACTTAAAACATTGCTCATCCTCGAGCAATAAACTACACTTCATATAGTCACGACCTTTTTTAAAAAAACTCTAATAACTCATCACACCAAGAATATTTAAAATAGATTAAGCAAAATAATGTAACATCATAGCCTAAAAGTTTGGCTCAAAAGCACCAACCCGCCCACTTACTCTAACATAAAGGTCAACGACATTACCTTTTCTTCATAAATCAAGAACCCTCACAACAAAAGAGAGCAGTTCCTTACACAATAAAATTTAAGAATAATTAGGAAATCATGATCGAATAAATTAACTCACTCTCAGAAATAACATTCATATGCCACAAAAGATAAACCATAGGCTTTCCTGTAGTGTACTACTCCATTAATTGAGCTCATTCAGTCAATTATCAAGTAGGACTTTAAAATGTTGTAATGTAGGTCGCGGGACGGGCATGATACATTTCGATATAAGAGTGACTACACCTCCCTAAGAACTTTAATACATACATTTCATTGTTCAAACCCCACATTTATGTCAAACCATACTCGAAATTCAACTTCTCAAGAGAGATAAAATGGTTAAAATAGATGATCAATTCAAACAATTAGATAAAGCTTGTAATGTGGTTGCCACAGAAACATGATTACAGGATCAAAGAGGTTAACTATGATACATAACAATTACGTGGGTAAAAGCATATAACTGGCTCAACAAAAAATGCCTAAATCACTTCCAATGCTGAACAAAAATACTATTTTGCTGCGCAAACACACGGGGTAAGTTTTAGACATCAAATGAAATGCATAGAATATGAAAAACCTCACACACACGACATATAACTCACTCAGGATCGGACTCATCAAGACACTCTAGTCAAAGCAGTTAAGCAAAGATGAGATCATACAATTTAAGGTGCTTATGCAAGAGTCATTAAATGAGCCTAAGCGTCAAAACTAAATCACTCACTACTCTCAAGGCATAAAAAGTTAAGAGACATTGCTTCAAATTCAATTCATAGCACAAATCTTCCTACTTCTAAAAAGAAAATCTAACTACACCCGGTTCAAATAAAACCCTTGGAAAAGACATCGACACAAAGAAAAACCAAGGGGGAATGAATACACTACCTAACAAAATAAAATCTTTCTCTTTTTATTTCGACTTTAATCCCTCAAGAAACTCATCAAATGATATCCATCGTCGGGTAAAATCGAAAATTGTAAAATTTTTATGGGTTTTCAACTTTTTCTATCTCTAACTACTAAAACAAAAAAAACTAAAATACATATACATACAACATACAAATACCCCCCCCCCCCCACCCTACACTTTAAGTTGTGGAATGTCCTCATGACACACAATTAAAAAGTATAAGGTAAGGGAAACATCCCTGAATATCTAGTCGGGGTCAGAGTCGAAGTCGGTCTCCATTCCATCCGCCCACACCAATGCACACATCCATGCAGACAGCTTCTTCTCAGCCTTTTTGGATTACTCTCCACACTTATCTTTTCAACTCGTTACAGCCTTCTCTTTCAAACCCTTACCTTCCACTCAACACTTGCAGCTGGCTTCTCCTTTTTCGCCCTCTTTTTCTACATTCATCTCGAACGTCACAGTTTCCTCACCCACTCTAAGCATGCATTTTCTATCATGTATATCTAATATTTTTCTACCCGTTGCTAGGAATGGTCTTCCTAAAATAAGAGGGTCCTCGTTATTTTCCTCCATATTTACCACTATAAAGTCCACAGGAAACACAAACTTATCTACCCGCACTAAACATATTCCACTATCCCTTTGCGTATCAGAGTTGTTTGGTCCACGAGCTGCAAAGATATTGGCACCAACCTTATCTCTACAATATCAGTCTTTAGCTTCTTATAAATAGACAAAGACATTAGATTATTGATGCACCAGAATCACATAAAGACTTATCAAATTTAATAGAGCCTAAAGATCAAGGTATAATAAAACTCCCTGGATCTCAATACTTTTGTGGGAGTTTGTTTTGCAAGATTTCACTGCAATGCTCTGTGATCTTGACTACTGATGTCTCCTATATCTTACCCTTCTTTGTAAGGATCTCCTTCAAGAATTTGGCATAAGCTTTCATTTGGGAGAACACCTTTGTGAATGGAAAATTTACATTAACTTGTCTCAGCATATCTAGAAATCTCTCAAATTTCTTGTCCAACTTCTCTTTATAAAGCTTTTAGGGAAAAGGTAAAGCAGACATTTGCTCTCTCTTCAGATTCATCCCTTCTTGAATTCTCTTCATTCTTATTTTTCTTAATTGTGTTCTTGCCTTTCTTTTTTTTATCTACTGCATTTTCAACTGCTCACCACTTTCTTTTTTAGACATCCCATCTTTTTGGACTGGGGTGGGCTCTTTTAACACTTACCCTCTTCTCAGAGTTATATCATTTACTGTCTCTTTAGGATTTCTTTCAATATCAGCTAGCAAAGTACCTGGGATCCTTTCAGATAAGATTGTAGCAATCTATCCCACTTGTATCTCTAGATTTTGATGACCAGTACCTATTTCCTTGATAGCTACTCCATGTTCCCTTATAGCTACACTATAAATTCCAAGATTCTTATCTGTTTTTTGAATGAAGGCCTTCATTAGATCATCTAAGCCAGACTGTTGCCTCTGGTGATTTTGGAAAACAGGCGCCCCTTGTCCCTGAGGTAAGGAATTATCTGTTTCCATGCATTCTTGTACCCCCAGATGAACTCCATGAAAAACCGTGGTGTCTCTAACCATTGCGTTGAAGTTATAATTTCACACAACATTTACTTCCCCAGTTGAGGCCTGCCAATCATGAGTAGAGTATCCTCTTCCACATATATCACATGCTGCACGAGGTTTGTTTTGGATTGAATATAAGGTCAGCTTACTTATCTCTTTCGTCAGGGAATCAAGTTGTACCTGCACATATGTGTTAGCATTGACCTGGTGAACACCATTTGCTCTTCTTCTTTCAACACTCTCAGAGGGCCACTGATTTTCATCTTCAGACAACTCATCAGGAATAGTAACTATCTCCTAAGGTGTTTTCTTCATTAATGGGCCTCAGGCTGCATTACTCAACATTCTGCATAAGGCCGGTGTCAACCCATCCCAAAAATCCTAGAGTTGAATCCAGATTTCAATTTCACTATGTTGACACATTCTAAAAATCTCCTTAAACCTCTCCCATGATTCAAAAATTGTTTCATTATCTTTGATGGCAAAAGTTATGGATCTCTCTTCTAAACTTGCCTGTTTTAGCTGAGGAGAAATATTTGTCAAGAAATTTTTGGGTCATCTCCTCCCATGTTCTAATTGATCTCTGAGGCAAGCTTCAAAGCCACTACTTCGCATGATCTTTATGTGTGAAGGGGAATGCCCTTAAGTAAACTGCATTTCATGAAACATCATTGTATTGAAAGGTGTTTATGATCTCGTCGAAGTCCATTAGATGATTTTTTGGATCTTCATCTTCATTCATCTTTCCTCTGAAGTCACAATAGTTTTGAAGAGTTTGGAGCAACCCTTGCTTCAATCCAAAATTGTTCGGTGCAGCTGGAGGTGGTCAAATACTTGACAAACCTTGGTTGTAGACTGGTCTAGAGTAATCATCGAGTGGTCTCCCAGCACAGGTAGCTAAGTTTCTGAACTGGCTTGCACCCAAAGGTTGATTTTGATCAGGTCTAGGACCCCTCTCTTATTCATAAATGCGTTGTGCATCTCTAATTGCTTATTTTTTAGCATCCCTTGCAACTTTCTCTCGTTGTTGGGCAGCCTCTCTTGCATCCAAATCCACATTATCATCACCGCTTCCAACCATATCTATGGTTGAGGATTGCCTATCCTTATTCTAACGTATCGATGAGATTCCTTTCCTTCCCAAATTGTCGTAGTTATTTTTCAATTTCTAGATCATATGATAGCCTTTCGTTCCCAGATGATTGGGTCATGCACCACTCTTACCTGTAGCCTACGCATATTCAAAAAAAAAACAAATGTAAAAAGAGAAAAAGAAAATAAAATAAAAGAAAAATTCCTGAATTAGCACTACAAACAATTTCAAACACTATTGATTGACAATCCCCAGCAGCAACGCCAAAATTTGATGAGCTTAAAAAACACATCTAAATATGCTCGCTAGTCAAGTATAGTCTAGTATAATATCGCATCCACAGGGATTGGAGTTAAACATTATTATCAATAGGACAAAGTAGGTGTTGATTGGATAGGTGCAAGATAATTTTCTGGGATTTAACTCTAGTTAATTCACTTCTAATATTCAATAGAGTCTCTCGAATTCACCCAATTATTAGTTCAAACGTTCAGTAGAAACTTCCCTCTCGATTAAGTCTCGACCTCACAATATGAACTAAGATAAGCTCGGTAAAGATATGCACAAATTCATAGTGGATTGGTCGATAGGAGAACCTCTTTTGATTATCCTCCTAACTAGGTCTAAACAATAATTCAACTAGCCTCTTTCAATTACTAATAAGAATCAATGAATTCAACCAATAAGATAATGCAAAAACATCGCAAGTTATGCCTCTCTCGATTACATGAATATGTGAATATAGATGCAACAACTAAAACACCCAAAACGATTCAATACATAAAAACTAGAGATAATATCCACAAAAAATCATCAATACACCAAATCCACCAATCCCTAAAGAAGAACTACTCCATATATATGGAATAATTCATCACAAATATAAAGGAAAACATAAAACGATCCAATCTCTTGTCTTGAGTGAGGATTAAATGATGAATCCCTTGGGCTTTCTCTTCTCCACCTTCTCTCTAGCCTCCTTAGGTCTTAAATGTGTGAAAAGTCCCCAATATAAAAGTTTACCATGTATTTATACCAAGTAGGGTCGGGGCCAGGCGAAAATTCTTTTTCCTGCTCGAAATAGGACAACACCTCTGTAAAACTTTCATGGGCGCGCCTCATGGGGAGATGATCCAGATGGGGCGGTTGTGGGAAACTTCAGAGAGCTTGTATTAGACAAGAGCAGAAATTTGTACAGATACAACGCCCCACGCGCCGCTGGTCTGGAAAATTCTCAGAGTACGAATTTTTCTTGATTTTTTATATCCGTACGTGGTCTTCGACCTCCGAACGCGATCCCGACTTAATACATTGGGATTTTACTCAGGCTTCAAGGCTCGATATCATTTTAATTAGCTCCATAACATTTGCATAGATCAGAATACTCCTACAAGGCATAAAATACACAATTACTGTAGAACACTAGTGATTAAAGCTCAAGCTCAATTAAAGTGCAGCAAATTAGAGTGAAATAAGCGACTAAAACACGAGATTACAGTTTACCATCATGGGGTATCCATATCTCTAGTTCAAACCCCTTTAATCAAACTAGTCAAAATCGTAACTAGCTCAATTTCCTGTTAGCCAAGTTTTCCTATACTAAGTTCATCTTTCTCAAGTAAGAACTAAGTCAAATAGGCATGAATCAATATTTGAAACCTTTAAATTTAGATATAAAGTATAAAAAGGGCTAAATAACAAACACCCAATCATAAACAAGCATTAATATTAACAACCCATTAGTTTTACACAATAGGGCTGGGTCACAACCCTAGTTAAAATCTACCTACTCTTGCTTGAAGACATTTAAAATAAAATAGAAGAGGTAATTAGAAACATAAAAATACAATTAAAAGATAAAAGTAATTGTTGTACTCTAAGTTTGATCAAAACTTTCCCAAAAAGGTAAAATATAACCGCTACAACTGCTAGGAATACAAAAGTTGCCCTAAAAATGTTTTTCCTATCTATTTATATTGCCTTGAATTTTACTGACAAAAATTCCCTTTGAGAGGTTCTACAGCCGCACAATTTGATGTGCAGACCGTACTTTTCTTCTACTATTGAAATATGACGAAATCTGCAGGTGCACAGTTATCTTCGTGGCTGCACTTCAGCTTCTGCGTCCACACATTTTGGTTGCGGACCGCACTCTCAAGAGGCTTTAAACTTGGTCTTCTGCAACTTCTCTGAACTTATCAGACTTGTCAATGCGATAAGCTTTTGCGGCCGCATAATTTGGTGTGCGGATTGTACTTCTGCTAAAATCTTCTAAGGCTTCAAGGGATCTTTTGTGAACGCTCTTCTATTTTTGTGGACCCGCATGTTCCATCTGCAGCGGCAGAATTACTTCTGTGGATCGCACTTCTATCTTGCATTTCTCCTTTTTACCTTGTTGAGCAGGAATACTCCTTTTTACCTTGTTGAGCATGAATACTCCTATTTGAGTTAGATTTCTTTATTGAGCTCCATCCTCCGACATGCCTACAATTCACACAATTTGATTAGATTTGGAAACAAAAATCACTACTTTCGGACTAAAACGAAATCAAGAAGGTATTAATAAGTGGTTAAAACCCACACTTATCATGCTTTCATTGTCGCCAGCTAAACAAAGCCATGATCTAGAACAAGTACCCATTGTTGCAGATTGATGATTTGTTTGATCAGTTACAGGGTTCTAGAGTGTTCTCTAAGATCGACCTGAGGTCTCGGTATCATCAGTTGAGGACTTTCTTCGGATATTCTGAAGACGGCTTTCTAGACTAAATATGGGCACTATGAGTTTCTAGTGGTGTCTTTCGGCTTGACTAACGCCCCGACGATGTTTATGTATTTGATGAATTGGTTTTTCAGGCCATATCTTGATTTATTTATCATTGTCTTCATTGATGACATATTGATCAACTCCCGTAGTATGGAGGATCACGAGCAGCATTCGAGGATAGTGCTTCAGACCTTGCGGGAACAAGATCTATATTCTAAGTTCTCCAAGTGCGATTTTTGGTTAGATTCTATGTATTTCGTGGGGCATGTTGTATCAGGGGAGGGTATCAAAGTGGATCCAAGGAAGATCGAGGCAGTTCGGAGTTCGCCTCGTCCTACCATAGCGACCGAGATTAGGATTTTCTTGGGGTTAACAAGTTATTATCGTTGGTTTATAGAGGGCTTCTCGTCTATTGCAACTCATTTGACTATATTTACCCAAAAGGTTTCTCCGTTTAGATGGTCCGGTGATTGCAAGTCGAGCTTTCAAAATCTCAAGACTGCATTGACTACATCACTAGTGTTTGTGTTGCCCCCCGTTCTGGGATGTATACTGTGTATTGTTATACTTAGCATTGGATTGGGTTCTGTATTGATGCAGTAAAGACAAGTTATTTCATATGCTTCATGCCATTTGAAGCCCCACAAGTAGAATTACCATGTACATGATATGTAGTTGGCCGCAATAGTTCATGCTCTCGAGATCTAGAGGGATTATCTGTATGGGGTATCGTGTGAGGTCTATACCGATCACAGCAGGTTGCAACATTTTTTTAAGTAGAGGGACCTTAATCCGAGGAAGCACAGGTGGCTTGAGTTACTGAAGGATTATGATATTACTATCATCTATTATCCGGACAGGCGACTGTGGTTGCGCATGCCTTGAGCATAAATGCCGGGAGCATGGGTAGTTTGACATTCATTTCATTAGAGGAGAGGCCATTGGCTTTGGACATTCAGTCCTTAGCTAACAAACATGTGAGGTTGGACATTTCATAGGCTATTCGAGTTCTTGCATGTGTTGTGGCTCAAATTTATTTGAGTGAATCAAGGCTCGTCAGTGTGATGATCTGCAGTTACTGGTAGAGAGACTATGCTATGGGGTGGTGCTAAAGAGGTTGCTATCAGTGATGATGGTGTTCTCCGACTCCAGGGTCGCCTATGTGTTCGTAATGATGATGGCTTGAGGGAGATGATTCTAGAGGAGGGACACAGTTCGCGGTATTCTATTCATCCAGATGCTACGAAAATGTATCGTGACCTGAGGTAGCATTACTGGTGGAGGCAGATGAAGAATGACATAGTTATGTATGCAAGACGTCTAAATTTCCAGAAGGTTATGTATGAGCACCAGAGGCCAGATGGCTAGATGGTTATACCGGAGTGGAAGTAGGAGAGTATCACTATGGACTTCGTGGTTGGGTTTCCGCGGAGGTTGAGGAAATTTAATGGCGGTTGTGTCATTGTCGACAGACTAACCAAGTCAGAACATTTTATTCTGGTAGTGACTACATACTCTTCATAGAGGTTGGCCGAAAGTTATATTCAGGAGATTTTCCGGTTGCATGGTGAGCCTATTTCTATCTTGAGATAGAGGCTCTTAGTTCACCTCACACCTTTGGAGAGTAGTACAGAGTAAGTTAGGTACCCAAGTAGAGCTCAACATGCCTTTTCATTAGCAGACCGACGTGCAGTCAGGGTGAACAATTTAGATCCTTGAGGATATGCTCAGAGCATGTATGATTGACTTCGGAGGGCATTGGGATTTGAGGGTAGGCTATAATTACATATTTTAGTCGCTTATCGCACTCCAATTCACTGCACTTTATTTGTGTTTGAGCTTTGAATGATTTTGCACTTATTGTGTGTTTTATGCCTTGCATGAAGTAATTCTGAGATATTAAGATAATTTGATAATTCGAATAAGATGGAGGCTAATGAGGAGTTGGAAGAACACGAGCACAAGTATTCCATCATTCCTTTCTCACTCAAGGCACGAGTTTGGATTGAATATATGTTTCCTATACTTTAACTTCATTTGTGATGAATTTCTCCATATATATGTCTTCTAGGGTTTGATGGATTTGTTGTATTGATGATTCTGGAGGCTAAGCAGGAGTTGGAAGAAACGAGCACAAGTATTCCATCATTCCTTCCTCACTCAAGACACGAGTTTGGATTGAATATATGTTTCATATACTTTAACTTCATTTGTGATGAATTTCTCCATATATATGTCTTTTAGGGTTTGATGGATTTGTTGTATTGATGATTGTTTGTGGATTATAACACTAGTTTTATGTATTGAATCATTTTTTGATGATTTAACTGTTTCATCTATATTCACTTATTCATATAATCAAGAGAGGAATAACATGTGATATCCTTACATTATATTGTTGGTTGAGTTCATTAATTTTTGTAAGTAATCGAAAGAGGTTTTCCTAAAGACCAATCCACTGCGCATTCTCGCATATCTTCACGTGCTTAAATTTGTTCATCTCGTGAGGTTAAGACTTAGTGGAGATGGGAGTTTTTGTGGAATGTTTGAACTAATAATTGACTGAATTCGAGAGACTCACTTGAACATTAGAAGTGAATTATCTAGAGTAAGTTCACAACCAATTATCTTGCACCTATGTTATCAACCCCTATTTTCTCTCACTGATAACTTCCTTGTCCTTGTTTCAATTGTCATTAGTCAATAGCTTTAGACCTTAGTTAATTTTATTATATTATACTATATTTAATTAGTGAGCATAATTCAATTGTATGTTCTGAGCTCGTCAAATTTTGGCGTTGTTGCCGGGGATAGGTCATCAATAGTGTTTGTAATAGTTTGTAGTGCTAATTTAGGAATTTTTTCATTTAATTTAATCTTATTTTTCTCTTTCCACGGTTGGTGTTATTTGACTATGCGCAGGTTACAGGTTAAGATTAGTGCATGACTCAAACTTTTGCGAAGGAAGTGCTACCATACGAGCCAAAAATTGAAACACAATTGTGATAGCTCAGGAAGGAAAGGATCTAACCGAGACATCAGAAAAGGTTTGTCAATTATCAACTAAAGAACTTACGGTTGGAAACGCTGAGGATAATGTAGATTTTTCTGCGAGAGAAGCAGTCCAACGAAGAGAACAAGCTGCACGGGATGCTGAGGAAACAGATATTAAAGATGCACAAATTATGTCAAAGAATAGAGGGGTCGGAGAATTGCTCAAAATCAACCCTTGTTGCAGATCAGTTCAAAAATATATCTCTCGGTCCTGGGAGACCACTTGGAGATTATGCTAGACCAGTCAACTATCACTGTTTATCAAGTGTTAGACCACCTCCAATTGCAACAAACAATTTTTTGTTGAAGCAAGGGTTGCTTCAAACCCTTCAGAATTGATGTGTCTTGATAGAGAATCCAAACGAATATCCAAACACACATCGAATGAACTTCAAGGAGACTATGAACACCTTTCAATGCAATGGCGTGTCACAAGATGCAATGTATTTATTATGAACACCTTTCAATGCAATGGCGTGTCACAAGATGCAATGTATTTAAAGCCATTCCCCTTTTCTCTTAAAGTTGATTCAAAATAGTGGCTTCGAAGCTTGCCACGAGATCAATTAAAACTTGGGATGAGATGAGCAGAAAATTCCTTGATAAATATTTCTCCTCAGCTAAAACGGGAAAGTTTAGAACATGAATACATAACTTCTGCCAGAAAGATAAGGAAACTATTTTTGAAGCATGGGAGAGGTTTAAGGAGATTTTTCGAAAGTGTCAACATAGTGGAATTGAACCCTGGATGCAACTCCAGGACTTTTGGGATGGATTGACACCAGCGTAGCGTAGAACATTGAGTAATGCAACTGGAGGCCCGTAGATGAAGAAGACTCCAGAGAAGATAGTTACAATTCTTGATGAGTTATCTGAAGATGCAAATTAGTGGCCCTCTGAGACTGCTGAAAGAATAAGGTCGATTGGTGTTCACCAGGTTGATGTGAATACATCTATGGAGGTAAATCTTGATGCTCTGGCTAAAGAAATATGGAAGATAACCTTAGACTCAATACAAAATGATACCCACATAGCATGTAATCTATGTGGATGAGAAAGCCTACTCATAATTTTCAAGCCTCAACTGAAAAAGTGAATGCTATGGGAAATTACAACTTTAATACAATGGGTCAGAAGCACCTCAAATTTTCATCGAGTTTGGCTGGGGGTACTGCAAATGCGTGGCAACAAAACAACCCAAGATTTCAGGGACAAGGAGCTCCTGTTCTTATGAATCACCAAAGGCAACAGTTTCATCCTCAACATCCCAATCAGTCTGGTTTAGAAGATATTATGAAGGCCTTCATTGTGCAAACTGCTGAAAGGTTTGAAATACAAGGGGCAGCAATTCGAAATTTGGAGAAGCAAGCGGGATAGATTGCAGCAATATTATCTGAGAGGGTTCAAGGCACTCTCCCTGCATACAATGAAAAGAATCCCAAAGAAACGGTGAATGTTGTAACCTTGAGAAGCGGGAAAGTGTTGAAAGATCCCACCTCGATCCAAAATGATGTGATACTTGCAAAAGAAAGAGGGGAGCAGCTGAAGAATGATGTTGATAAAAATAATAAAGGCCCAATGAAAACAGAGAATAAGAAGGAAGAAAAATCGATAAGAAAGGAACTTGAGGAGACCCATTATATTCCTGTTTTAACCTTTCCTCAAAAGCAAAGTAGAGAAAAGCTGGACAAGTAGTTTGAGAGTTTTTCCGGATGTGTTGGAAGAGGTTCATTTAAATTTATCATTCCCAGAAGTGCTCACACAAATGTCTCCTTATTCCAAATTCTTGAAGGAGATCCATACAGCGGTGAAGCTCATAGAGCATTGCAGCGGGATACTGCAAAATAAAATACCACAAAAATATGGAGATCCAGGGAGCTTTACCATACCTTTCTCATTAGGAACTATTAATTTTGATAAGTCTTTATCAGAGACTTAACTCCTTTATCTATTTACATGATTGCACCAATATCATCGCAGTTGGCAGACCAAACGACTCTAATACCCGAGGGTATAGTGAAAGATGTGTTAGTTCGGGTGGATAAGTTCGTATTTCCTATGGATTTTATAGTGGTGAATAAGGAGGAGAAAAAGGAGGTCCCCATCATCATATGAAGACCATTCTTAGCAACAGGCGGACCGATATTAGATATACATGAGAGAAATATCAAGCATAGAGTGGGTGAGGAGACTGTGACTTTCAAGATGGATGTAGAAAAGAGGGTTTAAGAAGAAAAATAGGTTGTTGGTGTTGAGTGGAAAATGAAGGGATCGAAAGAGAATAATGCATTGCATGGATGTGTGCATTGGTTCGGGTGTGAGGAATGGAGCCCGAATTCGACTCAGACCCTGACTAGACGTTCAGTGAAGTTTCCTTTACCTTATACTTTTTAATTGTGTGTCATGGGGATATGCAACAACTTAAAATGTGGGGTGGGGGATATTTGTATGTATGTCTATTAGTTTTCTTTTTGTTAGTTTTAGTAGTTAGAGATAGAAGATAATTGGAAAAAACATTAAAAATAAAAATTTAAAATTTTCGATCTTGAGGGATTAAAATTGAAAAGAAAAAGAAAAAAATATTTTCTTTTGTTAGGTGGTGTAAAAAGTCCCCCTTGGTTTTTCTTTGTGCCGCGGTTCTTTTCCAAGGGTTTTGTTTGAATCGTGTGTAGTTAGTTTTTATTTTTGTTGGGAGTAGGAAACTTTGTGCTATGGTTTAGATGGAAGGAAATATCTCTTGAGTCTATCATACCTTGTGAATAGTGTGAGTGCTTTAGTGTGATGCTTAGGCTCAATTTTTGACTCTTGTATAAGTTCCTTAAATTGTTTAATCTTAACTTTGCTTAACTGCTTTGACTAGAGTGTTTTGATGAGTTAGATTCTGAGTGAGTTATGTGCCATGTGTGTGTGAAGTTTTGTGTTATTCTATGCATTGAATTTGATGTCTAGAACTTGCCCCGTTTGTTTGCAAAGTGAATTAGTAGTTTTATTCACTTTTGAAAGTGATTTAGGCATTTCTTTGTTGAGCCAATGATATGTTTACCCACATAATTTCATGTATCTTAGTTAACCCTTTTGAGCCTTAATCTTGCTTCTTTGGCAACCACATTACAAGTCTTGCCCATTTGTTCGAATTGACCATCTATTTGAACCTTGTACCTCTCGTGAGCACGTGAATTTGGTATGAAATTTTTAAAAGTTGAAGTGTGGGGTGGTTGGTTTGGATTTTGAGTTGAACTAATGAAATAATGAGAAAGGTGCATTGTATTGTCGTGAAGAAAAGTTGTTCATTGATAATGGTAATTCTTGATGTAATTGTGCTTAAAGAAGTAGGAAGTTGATGTATATTTATGTGAAGGTGGAGTTTTGGTTTGACATAAGTGTGGGGTTTTGAAAAATGAAATGTACGTATTAAAGTGCTTAGGGAGGTGTAGTCACTCTTATATATAAATGTATCCTACCCGTCATCTGGCCTACATTACAACCAAGTAAGTCCTATTTGATGCTTGACTGAATGGGCTCGATTAATTGAGTAGTACACTACGAGCAAGCTTATGGTACGTATTTTACGCATGAACGTTGTTTCTGATAGTGAATGAATTCTTTCTATCTTGTGTTACTAATTGTTATTAAATTCTATTATGTGTGGAACTACTCTCTACTGTTGTGTGAGGGCACTTAATTCATGAAGGAAAGATAATTTCATTGACCTCTGAGTTAGAGTTAGTGAGCGGGTTGTGAAAAGTGTGTGGTGCTTTTGAGTCAAATTTTGAGGCAAGGATGTTACGTTAGAGTGCTTAATTTGTATTAATTATTCTTAGTGTGATGAGTTATGAGAGTTCTTTAAAAAGGTTGTGTCTATGTAAAGTGTAGTTTGATTGCTCGAGGACGAGCAATGGTTTATGTGTGGGGAGTTGATTATAGGCTATAATTACATATTTTAGTCGCTTACTACACTCTAACTCACTGCACTTTATTTGTGTCTGAGCTTTAATTAGTAGTTTTTTGAACTTATTGTGTGTGTTATGCCTTGCAGGAAGTAATTCCGAGATATTAAAATAAATTGGAGCTACCTTGAATAAGTTGGAGCTTTGGAGTCCGAGTAAAAGCCCAAGAAATTAAGTCGGGATCACGTTTGGGTGTCGAGGACCAAGTCCGGATGTCAAAAATGAGAAAATAAAATTATTCTGAGAAAACTACACTACATCCATGCGCCATGCGTAGCGGGGCGCGGGGCGCTAGTGCAAAATTCCTGCAAAGTGAAAAAATCAGCTCTCTGAATTTCCCCACTAATGGCCGGCATGGTGCCTCTACAAATTTTTACATAGTGGATGTCTTATTTCTGCTAGGAAAAGGTGATTTCATCTGCGCCCGACTCTACTTGGTATAAATACATTGAAAAATGTTATTTTCTAGACTTTTAACACATATTCGACCTAAGGAGGAGAATGAGAAGTTGGAAGAACACGAGCTCAAGGATTTATCATTCCTTCCCCACTCAGGACACGAGCTTGGATTTAATTTATGTTTTCATATACTTTAACTTTATTTGTGATGAAGTTATTCATATTATATTGTTGGTTGAGTTCATTAATTCTTCTAAGTAATCGAAAGAGGCTAGTTGAATCATTGAATAAACCTAGATTGGAGAATAACCGAAAGTGGTTTTCCTAGACATCAATCCACTACACATTCTTTCGTATCTTCACTTTCTTAAATTGGTTCATCTTGTGAGGTTAAGAATTAATTGAGAGAGGTGTTTTTGCTAAACGTTTGAACTAATAATTGAGTGAATTCTAAAGACTGACTTGAACATTAGATGTGAATCATCTAGAGTTATATCCCATCCAATTATCTTGCATCTATCCTATCAATCCCTATTTTCTCCCACTGATAACTTCCTTGCTTATCCCTGTTTCAATTATCATTAATCAATAGCTTTAGACCTTAGTTAATTTTAGTTGGAAATCATATAAATCTCAATTGTTGATCATCTTGGATAGCAATCAAGCTAGAAAATATGGAAATATTGTTTGAATCCAATCATTGTGGATACGAAATTATACAATACTATATTTGATTAGCGAGCATAATTTAAATGTGTATTCTGAGCTCGGTAAGACAATTATTACCGTTGGCCGAGTTTTCATTTAACAAAAGTTATATAAGTCTAGCATTGAGATGGCTTCATTTGAGGCTTTGTATGGTCGAAAATGTCATTCCCCATCGGTTGGTTTGAGCCCAGCGAGGCTAGGTTGTATGGTAGTGATTTGTTAAAGGATGCCTTGGATATGGTAAAGTTGATACAAGCGAAACTTCGCACAAATTAAACTAGGAAAATGAGTTACGCGGATCAGAAAGCGCGTGATTTATCATTTATGGTGGGCGAGAAGGTATCATGAGGTTCAGAAAGAAGGGCAAGGTGAATCCGAGGTTCATCAGTCTATTTATGGTGTTGGAGAAAATTGGAGAGGTCGCTTACATACTTGTTTTGCCTCCCACTATATCAGGAGTTCATCCATTTTTCCACGTTTCTATTCTCTGGAAGTACCATGCCGACAATTCATATGTGTTAGATTATAGTACAGTTCTCTAGATTAGAGCTTGGGTTATGAGGAAACGCTAGTTTCTATTGTTGACAGGAAGGTCCGCTAGTTGAGGTCTAAGAAGATTTGAACAGTAAAGGTCCATTGGAGGGGCCAACTAGTCGAGGAGGCAACTGGGTGACCGAGGAGGACATACGGATAAGATATCCACACTTATTCTGCACTCTAGGTATGATTCTAGACCTGTTCAAGGATGAACGTTAGTTTAAAAGGTGGAGAATGTAATGAACTGGAAGGTTGTTCCTCCTTCTAGTTCCATATTCCCCTATTTAAGACTTCCCCTATGTTCTTTGACTATTTTATCACTTGCAGGGATGATTGGTTTGGTTTTGGAAGGGTTCGGGTTAAATTCGAAACACTTAGTTCCTTAAGTGGCCTAAGGTGGTCAAGTTTGACTTGAGTAAACATATTTAGTAAACGACCTCAAAATTGGGATTTGAAGGTTCCAATAGGTTCGTATGATAAATTTGGACATGGGCATGTGTTTAGATAAAGTTTCACGTGATCCGAGAGTGTTTCGGCGATTTATATTGAAAGTTGGCGCCTTGAAGGTTATAGAATTTCAAAATTTTGGTTTGAAGTGTACTTTGGCATTATCATTGTCCTTTTGGTATTTTCATCATGGGAATAGATTCGTATTGTGATTTTTGATTTGTGCATGAAATTTGGCGTCATTCCGAGTTGTCTAAGCATGATTATTCGCGTTCGGATCTAGTTGAAGAAGTTTGAAGTGTTCAAAGGCTGACTAATTTGGTTTTGAGGTGTGATTATTTGTTTTGATATTGTTTTACGTGTTTCGAGACATATAATAGGTCCATATTATGTTTATGGACTTGTTGTTGCATTTGAACGGAGTCTCAGGCGGCTCGGGTGTGTTTCAGACTACTTGGAGCTAGTGCAAAGTGGTAGAGTTGCTGGTACTGGTTTCCTTCTTCGCAAACACAGAAGGTGTTTGGCGTTTGCACTGAAGGATTTGGTTTGAGGGATCTTTGTTCTTTGCATTCGCGTTAGTGGGGTCGCGATTACGCAGCTTTGGAGCCACTGGACTTCACGTTCACGATTATTAGAAGCATCCCCTTTCAAAAGAAACAAGTGTTCGATTTATCTAAGGACATGGTCCTTAGATATAAGGACCGTCTATGTGTACTTTATGTTGGAGGACTCAAAGAACAGATCATGATGGAGATTCATCACTCTCAGTATTCTATTCACCTGGGATCAACCAAAATGTGTCGTTATCTCTGACAGCTATTACTGGTGGAGCGACATGAAGAGGAACATAGCTGAATACGTCGACCGGTGTCCAAATTGCCAACAAGTTAAGGTTGAACATCATAAAAAGGGAATGTTGCTGCAAAACATTGAAATTCCAACCTGGAAATGGGAAGTGATAAATATGGATTTTGTTACGAAATTACCATGATCATGCCAGAGATTTGATTCCATATGCGTCATCGTGGATCGACTAACCAAGTCAGCTCATTTCCTAACAGTAAAGACGACTTTCTCGGCTGAAGGTTACACTAAGTTGTGTATCAAGGAAATAGTTCGACTTCATGGGGTTCCGGTTTCCATTGTATCAGACAGAGCTGCCCAGATTAGAGCTAACTTCTGGAAATCATTTCAAAAATGATTGGGGATTAGGATCAACCTTAGCACATATTTCCTTCCAAAAACAAATGACCAGGTTGAGCGCACTATCCAAACACTCGAATATATTTTGCGAGCATGTGTTTTGGACTTTAAAGGAAATAGGGAGTATCATCTACCACTCTTTGAATTTGCTTACAACAATAGCTACCATGCCAGTATTCAAATGGCACCATATGAGGCCCTATATGGACGAAAAGGCATATCTCCTATCAGCTGGTTAGAAGTAGGTGAAACAAAGTTATTGGGCCCAGAGTTGGTACACCAGACGATAGAAAGGTTTAAGCTAAATCGGAGCCGATTGTTGGTCGCCCAAAGGAGGTAGAGATTTGGGATTTTCTGTAGGAGAGTGGGTGTTCTTACAGGTGTTGCCTTTGAAAGGCGTGATGAGATTCTGTAAGAAGGCCAAACTCAGTCACTGGTATATTGGGCGATATAAAATTATGCAAAGAGTTGGTCAAGTAGTTTTTAAACTCAAGCTACCCCCGGAATAAGAAGTGGTGCAACCGGTATTCCATGTATCAGTGCTTCGTTAGTGCTTGAGCGATCCATCCCATATCACCGCCGTTGAAGACATTCAAATCATAAAAGATCTATCCTATGAAGAAGTTTCAATGGCTATTCTAGATAAATGACGTGGGAAGCAAAAGAAGATATGAAGTCTAGTTACCCTCATTTATTCCACAATACGGGAGGCAACAATGAGACCATCATGATGGGCCACAATTCAACATTTGAGGATGAATGTTCCGAAAGAGGGGATGATGTTACACCCCACACCTAAATTAAGCTTGATGAGTGTGGGTTCTAGCACGCCCAATAATTTGGTGACGCTTTTGAAGTTAGGAGGTGGTTACACGTTACAGTAAGCTTGTGACAAATGTCCCACCAGGCACTGTCTTTGGGGCGGGGTGACCCATTTTGCATGTGGATCAGATGGAGTTTCCGATGCTTGGTCTAAATATGAAAAGGCAGTGAGGCTCATTTTCTTTCATCTTCCAGGTAGTATCATTCACTATAATTCACTGAAAACGCTCTCACATCTCCATTGAAGTTTCAATATAGCCTACACTGGGTCAGAGGATGGTTCTATTAAGATTTAGCTTTAGGAAATTTGGAATCTTTGTCATAGCTTCTATCATATTGTGGTATTAATTCTGAAGAATTATTAGAGGCAAAGTTAATCACCATCGAAGCATAGTTATCTCTTCAACAATGTATGTAGGGAAACCTTCTTTCTTTGCATGAGTTAGCGGCAATGTTAATCACCATCGAAGCATACTTAGCTCTTCAACAATGTATGTAGGGAAACCTTATTTCTTGGAATGAGTTAGTGTAAGTCTCTCCTTCCTTCTAAACGACTCCTACAGTGTAAGGTTTGGTAGTTCTAAGCCCTCTCAACGATGTTGATCTGGTCTTGTACATTCTTGCTGGTAGTATTTATGTCAAGTATAAAATGTTCGCAGTTGGTATCTTGAGGTCGAGAAGTATGATATGTACTGAGTCTAAACTTTATATTTCTTGACGTTGATTCTACATTTCACTTGTATGTATATGTTTCTATTTTACTTTACCAAGGCATGCTATAGTCGGCCAAGTATGGCACCCATTATGTAATCACTTATCACCTGGATACGATGTAAAATGGTACTGAGCCCTTTCCTGGCCAAGTATGATCGAGCCATGGAGTGGCCGGGTACGACCGATCTCTCTATATAGCTGGATACAAAATTATGTGATGTAAGATGCTACCGAGCCCTCATGTGTCCGGGTACAACTAAGATCTATCGAGGTTGGGGTGCAACTGAAATCTCCTAACACCGGGCACGATGTGATGAGAGAAAGAAACTTACCGAGCCCTCTAAGAGGACGGGTACGATATGAGGTGATATTCCCAAAACAGGCTAGACAATGTTATAAATTCAGTGTATGATCTCCATGAGTGGCTTAACCCTTCATAAATCTTGTATATCTTTGAGTTTATAGTTCAACAGTACCCAGGATGAAATCATGCCTTCATATCCCTTATGATATTTCTCTAACTTACATGTTTAGCTTTACATACTCGGTATATTTTCCATATTGACGTCCTTTTATTTTGGGCGTTGTGTTCATGCCCACAAGTACAGATAGACCTAGTGACGCCCCTCCCTAGTAGGTGCACGATTCAGATGTCGATTGTTGATCTCCACTTATCCAGAGTAGATATTCAAAGGTTGATAGGAACTGAAACTTTTGTTCTAAAAATATTTTGGGTACGTTGTGGCCCTGTCCCAACCAAGTTGTGTATTATTACTCTTCTGGATTCTCTTATAGGCTTGCTAACCGGTGTTTAGTTGTATGTAGAAAGGTGGAATGACTCTATTACAGTTGTAAATATGTATGAAATGTCAATGTTTCTTTTGCTAATCAGTTGTACACATTGTAATTATAGTATTGTTTTTTGGAGGCCTCAGTTGCCTAGGTTTGGATAAACAAAAAGATGTAAGAACATATGTTGGTTCGCATAGGCCTACGGGCATCGTGTACCAATGGAACCTCCCAAGGTTGGGATGTGACATGCACGTGCAAGTCATAATACATATAGTGAAGCTATTCAAGGTCTTAAACCGCGGGACGACATGCTAGAACTCGAAACGACCGGTCGTGTCGTTACATTCTATCCTACTTAAACATAGGTTCGTCCTTGAACGTTCTAGGAATCATTCCAAAGTTGCCGAAATCATTTATAACTCCCTGTGCACATACCCATGCCATCACAATCCATATGAGCACATTAGCTCAAACCAGATCGAAGATCCTTCCTGATACCTTAGCCCACAATCTTTGGAACCAAATTCCAACATCCAAAATTTCCTATAAAATCAAAATTTCTAGAATACATACACTATATCAATCTCCACAAGTTGTACCAGAACATACATATACACCCAAGTCGTAACCACATCACGCTTTGCATAGTTCAAATGCCCGTAGTTATATCTTCCAACCATAATAGCTGCAATTTCTCTGAACCTCTCTCACAGATAAAACAACCAATCAATATTATGAACCTCTCTCACAGATGAGAAACAAAACACACAAAATAAGTGTAAGGAACTGTATCGAACATCTCATTGTTGAGGCATACAACCCGATATACATATGATACCGTTGCATCCCATAATCCGATCCAAAAATCATACTAGTGGAGGTGTGCCACCCGATCCAGAGATAACAATCAGCAACGGAAAATCCATCGAACGAAAATGCTCATTCTTACCAGACACGCGTATATCAACCATAAACACGCCAAGTGCACAAACATAACTTTGGGGAGACTGATAGTGTCATGTACAAAACCCCAAACACGGTTAAGGTGCAATAAAAATATCACCATCTCAGGAGACATCTCTTTCACATGACACCACAAAACTACATAGGATCCCATCATACGTGCACATAACTAAGCCGCCTCACAACCCACATAGCGTAAACGTAACACATGAAATAGACGAAGACATGAATTACATCTACCACGCTCAAAGACTCATCCATAAACAATGCTCTGCTAAATAAGCATATCTTATGTGGTGTATAATATACATTCATATTAAGCCTACCAATGGACTTAAAAACCGATTCTGATCACCCCAAATTAGGTAAAAACCTTCCAAAGAACCACAGTTACCCTATCCATGACAAATACGATCAACTGTCAAATTTGGAACAAACTTCCACAGTATGCAACCAAAGGAATATGTCTCTCGAGCATAAACTCTCCAATCTACTATAGCACTGACCCCATACTTGATTTCAATCTCTACCACTTAAACAACTAACATGTTACACCTACACAATCATCCCATGGGGATACTTCCACAACCTTCTGCACTAAGTAACAAAATATTCACATCCATGGCTACCAAACATGCTATTTCTGTGGTGCAAATCAAGAATTTGCAAATCAATAAACAATGCCTCTTCCATAGAACTCCATTCTCATGCGGCACTAGAATAGAACTAGTATATTCTAAACATTTGAAATCTCCCCCTCTCTTCTAATCTCGTGACATTCTTGCCAAAATTGAACTACAACCTTGATCCTTCAATCCCAATCCCCTACAACAACCTTGCATCTATCATGTTGTTATGCGAAAGTACAAGAATTTCATCATACCCTGAACCACCAGTAGAATATAAACAAGTCATTGCCTTGAAACCTTTCACTTAGCTCATTTCAAAAGGAAAATCACAACATGCAACAAACTTCCCGTAATCGCAGAAAACACAAACTTCAAGTCGTGGTCGAAAACGTCATAACTCTTCGGGATCCATTTGCACATAACTAGACCATCAAAATTGGATCCTCCAATTAACAAAATTACGTAGATTTCCAAGTCCACAAGTATAGCAACAGAACACATGTATGGCCTTATTGCACAGAAGGAACATATCATTTCCTTTACCATGTAGATCCAAACCACTACTAAACTAACTCAACTTCTTCCGCTTTCTTCTTGACATGTCTTCAAAGTAATTCTAACTACTACACCCGCTCCAATGAGACCTTTTGCGAATACGCAACTGTTTTTTCCACCTCTCTAACACTGCACTGCAGGGTTGTAGTAACATAGAGATACTCTAAGTCTCCATCACAATCCACTACAATACTCAATCCTTAGACACATAACGAGACCGAAAATCCTTAAGCACCACACCTTAAATCTCGAATCCACTAGAACCATTATGGAGAGTTACCCACTCTAATTCAGTCCCGATTGTACAACCAAACAACTAGTGCTCCGTTAGCATACGAATGCATTAAAGAAGCAACTGAATGAATTTATTCCCTTGCACATCAAGTTCACAAAGAAGTGTAAATCTAATTCATCCCACATTCTTCACATGAGTCGATAAGGTGAAATATAAATATATCCATTAGATTCCTTGCTCGAATTACCCATGGCGTTCTCTTTATCGGTCATAACTAATCCACCAACATACTGATAACTAGAAACTACAAAGACTCATAATCAAGCGACCAAATCATCGATTAAACTCCCCCACTTGTCTTTAAGCCACAACCACAAAATCCAAGGACCCACAATGACTTCTCCTCCTAGATACCTTGATCCCACACCATTACTCAGCCAAATTTCTTGCAGGATCTTGTTATACTAATCATAACACATCGTGAATTACCAGTCCTTAATGCACACTCAACCCCCTAACAATCGCACCATCTTCTTCATGCAATCCAAGCCCACATCGTAATACATGCCTCCCATTTGATAGAAAATAAAGCTCTTCATAGTAACTTCATTGAAATCACGCAACCCCTAACTTTATCACATGAGATATACTACCTATATAATTCCATATATATATCTTCCAATGACATTTCCCCAGTTACAACCACTATAAAATCAGTTATCCTCCTAAGCCAATACTCGTCCACCAGCTGTAAGAGCCCACTCATTTACATTAACATCAATTGAAGGTCCGACGGTGCGTTCAAAACTTGAAGTCATATTACACCCCAAGACGATAATCAAGTATTTACATTCCCTCTTCACTATAAACAACTCCTTTTGTCACCTTCGAACTTCCCAAGTATAGAAGCCCCTAACTCAATCGGAATACACAAACTTGGTCACGTGTCCACAATGACCCAATTCACTCTAAGCTTTCTCAAAGCATGTGGCTACCCTACCACAAAATATACTCCCCAATTCACGATCCATCTCCGTGACACCCGAACACATAGATTGCCATCAACTCTAAGCTTTCTTAAGGAACATCTCCCTCGAGCCATCCATCCTGAAACACCGATTTGACCCTGAGGTTGCAATACACCATTATCTCATATAAACGTATCCTAGGTACCATTTCACAACGCCATTTCCTCAAGGGTAAACAAATGAAGACCCTCATATTGATGAGCCTTAGTGCACTCAAATAAGGATGAAGACAACTCAAACAAGAATTACCCTAAGTTTGAAAATATCAAGTCTCACTACTTCGTCAACCAAAACCTGAATATCCATAGTTCACTTGCCTTTGTCCGCTAGAATTAAATGATGAATCTCCCAATCATGAGCGAAAAAATCCTCCTCCGAGATCATTCACTGTTGTGACACATATGTAACCACCCTACCACTTACTCCAACACTGCATGATAACAACACATGAACATCACAATACACTACGTATAGCCTTGCAACTATGGGCAGAACTAACACTACCAAAATGATAGAACAACCCTCCACAAGGAGACAATAGTATTCTCTATGTATACGCAGGGAAAAATATCATGAACCATATTTGTGGCATCCCCACAACTCATCGGTGCCCAACTGATAGCAAATGCTCGACATCGTGTATGAATGAGTAGGGAGGAACTGAAGACATAAGCTTCAACTAGATCAAATTGTACGACGCGGAATCAAGAAAAGGAAGTTCTACTAACACACATGTAGCTTCTCAAAGATATGTACAGAAGTCTCTGTACTGATCCGCAAGACTCTACTAGACTTGCTCATGACTCGTGAGACCAAAGTGAATCTAGTGCTCTGATACCAAACTGTCACGACCCAAAAACCATAATAGGTCATGATAGCGCCCAACAATGCTTCTAGGCAAGCCAACGAGGGTGCCTCCAACTTAATTATCCTTTTTAGCTTTTAAAATCCAAAAGATTATTAAATAATTAGAATTTAAATCCATAACTCACGAAAATGTGCATGCTTCTTTACCAAAATGCCGAGTACGAATAATACATAAAATAAAGTGATAAGAACATTAAGTACAACTATAAACATCCACTAGAAACTCCAGAAATCCGGTGTCACAAGTGCATGAGCATCTACTAGGAAGTACAATACTCCTACAACATCTATCTGGAATATAATATAGACAGGATAAAATAAATGAGTAATATGGGGACTCCGTGTGCTGTAAAATGTAATATAAAATGAATCTCACCACAAAATCTCCTCAGCAGTTGCGTCTATGCGCTAAGTGTAACGACCCGGCCGGTTGTTTCGAGAATTTTAGCCTATTTCCCCTGTTTATGCTTTATCATATGTTTCTTAGCCTATTTATGCTGTGTTGGGTCGGTTGGTTCGGGTTCGGAGTGGTCGTGGTAAGAACTGAGACACGTAGTCTCTCAAATTTTCTTAATAGTTGAAAAAGTCAACTGGGAGTTGACTTATTGGTAAACAACCTCGGAGTGTAGATTTTATGGATCGGATAGCTTAGATGGTGATTTGAGACTTAGGAGCGTGTTCAGAATGCGGTTTTGATGTCCGGTGTAGAATTAGGCTTGAATTGGCGAAATTGAGTTTTTGGCGATTTCGGGTCAGCAGTGAAAAATTAGCTATCAGGTTTGGAATGGAATTCTAGAAGTTGCAACACGTTCGTAGTTTCATTTAGGATGTGTGTGCAAAATTTCAGGTCAATCGGACGTGTTTTTAATTATTTCGGCATCTTTGGCGAAATTTAGAAGTTTCAATGTTCATAGGCTTGAATCTGATGTGATCTTAGTGTTTTAGCGTTGTTTTGGGTGTTTCGAAGGCTCGAGTAAGTTTTAATAAGGTTATGGGACTTGTTTGTATGTTTGGTTGAGGTCCCGAGGGCCTCGGTTGAGTTTTGGGTGGTTAACGGACCAATTCGTGGCTTAAACACTAGGCAGATTTCTGCTGGTTTTTCTTCTACGCAATCGCAGGGGTGAGTACGCGACTGCGTAGGCTTCGCAGGGGTGGAGTCGAGGTTGTTCTATGCGATAACAGTAAATGGGTCGCGATCGCGGTCGTGTGGGAAGTGATTCTTCACGAACGCATGGCCAGTGCCGCGTTCGCGTAGGGTATTTGAGCTGCAGTGGAGTGAAGGAATTTTCCTCTACGCAATCGCGTGAGTGGGGTTGCGATCACGTAGGGTCGTGTGTTTGTTAGCTGCAAATGCGAGGCGGGTTCTGCGATCGTGTAGGGTTAATTGTGGGGCTGACTTTTTTGTGCTTCACGATAGCGTGGCACGTGCCGCGATCGCGATTAAGGAATTTGAAGATTTGGAGAGAGTTTAAAGAGGAAATCAAAGGGAAAACACTTGGATGTAAGATTTTTGACTTCATAACTCGATTCTATGTTGTTTTCTTAGTAATTAAACTTGAAATTTGTTGGATTTAAGCCCAAAATTTGGGGAAGTAGGGCATGAGAAATTTGGGACTTTAATTGAGTAATTGAAGGGGCTATTATGGTCCGATTTTGATGATCTTGGTATGTATACACTCGGGAAAGGATGAGGATTATTGTGATGCGATTTTCATAAAATTTCGAGACATGGGTCAGGGGGTCGAGTTTGGCAAATTTCGGGAATTTTGGTTAAAATTTGTAGTTTTCGAGTAGGACTTGTTCCTTTAGCATATATTGATGATATTAATCTAGTTTTAGATATATTCGGAGCGGTTGGGAGCCGATTCGAGAGGAAAGAGCATTGTGGATTAGTATTTGGGCCGGTTTGAGGTAAGTAATGACTGTAAATATCGTCCTTAGGGTATGAAACCCCGGACTTCGTATTTTTCTCACTATTTATCTGAGTGGCACACATGTCGTGGAAACTATTGAGTTCTGTATTTACTTTTAAATCATATGTTAAATAGTGTTTTAAGATTATTGTTATATTTGGGCTTTAAGCCATGTTTGGGGCCTTGTGCCGACTTGTTTAGACCCCTTGGGGGCTTTTACTTCTATTTTCTCACTGTGTTGACTTATGATTTACACTCAGTCGTATTATGTTTAACTGATTTCGAAACTCAACCTTATTTACACTATTTTTAGATATAAAATGATGTTTTGGGTCGAGTACCCCATTTTACTGATAGCCCGAGGGTTTTTTTTTTAAAGTTTCTGACTGAGTGAGGCTGAGGGTCTGATTGTGAGGATATGATATACCACGAGGTGGCTTGATATTAGCGCTTGGGCTGAAGGAGCCCCTTCGGAGTCTGTACACACCCCCAGTGAACCTACTGAGTGCGATTGTCGAGTGCCGAGTGACGAGTGATTGGGAGGCATGACTGACAGTGAGGTTGCCCGAGGGGCTGATACCGAGTGATTGTGAAGTATGTTGAGCGACTGATTCTGAGTGATGATTTTCCCGAAGGGCGGTTTATGATACATGTTTTGGCCCGAGGGGCTATTTATGCTTTATTTAATTTCACACTAAAATCTTTGGGTATTTTTCTGAACTCGTTGGAAATCACACTTTTCAAAGGATTTTTACTAAAGTTGGCTTTTAAAGCATGTTGATTTAATGTATATACTGTTGGAAAGAAAGGCTGTGCTTATTGTGAATTGATGATTTGAACCTATGTGTTTCTTACTGTTTAGACTTTATTTAGTTTCATTACTACTGAGTTGGGTTACTCACATTACTCCCTGCACCCCTGTGTGAAGATACATGTGCTGGTACCGAGCGCTAGTTTTCTTCCCTCTTGCGGAGCCGGAGTTGGGACTTTGAGGTACCTGTTCAGCGTCCACAGCGTCTCTTTTCCCATTTCTTGTTTTGTATTTAGTTCCTCGTTCCGATTCTTGATGTATTATGATAGTAGGGTTATTTTGTATTACTCTTATATGCACATGACGGTCGACTCCAGGTTTTTGTGGCGGTGTATAATCTGTTTTATCAATTTTGTTGCTTAAAACTGCTGAAGCGGAAGAATTTTGTGAAATATCGGAACAGTTTTAGAAATTATGAAAACATTATGTTAGTATGTGATTGTTGGCTAGCCTAGTTCCATGATAGGCGCCATCATGGCCGATTTAGGATTTGGGGGTCGTGACAAGTTGGTATTAGAGCCTAGGTTACATTGGACTCAACGGTCATGAGCAAGTTTAGTAGAGTCTTGCGGATCGGTACGGAGCCGTCTGTACTTATCTTCGAGAGGCTGCAGAACCCTTTGGAAAAATCTCATTTTCTTGAATTCTGTCGTGCCATTTTGTTGATTCTGGAAATCTAAACTTCTTTTGTTTCATTGGTGAGGACACGTGCTACCGATCAGGGTGACCAGACACCAGCTAGACAAGCGAGAAGTCGAGGCCGCAGGCGAGACCATGTTAGAGGTAGGGGACCGGACCATGCAGCAGTCGGGGTAGCACCAGAGGGTCCACCTACCATTAAGGATCTCCCGCTGCAGATATTCCAGCGGGACAGGCTCAGGAACCGGCAGTGCCCATTGTTATTCTGGGTCTTCAAGAGACCCTGGATCAGATCTTGACAGTATGTACTAGCCTTCCCAGGCAGTTGCTGCATCTACTACTACTACTACTTCTCAAGCCGCGGGGGAGGCACTTAGACTCCAGCTGGCCGGACACCTGAGCAGGTCACTCAGGGCCTTCAGACACCGGGGGTAGTTCCAGCCCAGCATGTTACTCCAGTTCAGGACTTCTTGATTCCAGCTATACCAGATGATGAGCAGCGTAGGCTGGAGAGAGATTTAGTAGGCTTCAGCCTCCGTCATTTAGTGGTGCTGAGAGCGAGGATGCCCAAGGTTTTCTGGATAAATGTCAGAGGATGTTTCGTACTGCTGGGTTTCTGGAGACCAGTGAGGTCTCATTTTTTTACCTTTCAGTTTTCTAGGGATGCTTTTACTTGGTGGGAGTCCTTCGAGACGCGTAGGCCTGTCGGTGCAGCACCCCTCACCTTGAAGCAATTCTCCACTATCTTCTTGGAGAAGTATGTTCCCTAATCTCACAGGGAGGAGCATCGCAGGCAGTTTGAGCAGTTGTGTCAGGGGGAGCTATCAGTGACGCAGTATGAGATGCGTTTTTTCAGAGTTGGCTCGTCATGACACCGAGTTGGTCACTACTGATAGGGAGAGGATTAGGAGGTTCGTGAATGGCCTCACTTATCAGCTCCGCCTTTTGATGACTAGGGAGAGGGTATCAGGTGCTACCTTCGACCAGGTTGTTGATATTTCTCGAGATATTGAGTCGGTTCGCCGCAGGGGTGGGAGGAGAGGGAGGCCAAGAGGCCTCGTGGATCTGGTGGTTCTAGCAGTGCTCCTTCTAGAGGCAGTTTCAGCATAGTGGTGGCCGTTCATTCAGGCCTCCCCAGCCAGTCCGCCCAGCCTATAGTGGTGCATCTTCGGGGCATGGTCCCCGTAATTCTCAGCCGGGCCGTTCTTCATTCGATGCCCTTCCAGCCCAGAGTGCAGCTCGAGCACCACTAGTTCAGGGTTCCTCTATGCATGATTCTTCTAGTGGCCATTCTGCTGCCAGGGGTTTCTTTCAGTCCTCGTTTCCAGCTTCAGGTAGTTATTTTGAGTGCGAAGAAATTGGGCATATGTGGAGACAGTGTCCTCATCATTTTGGTGGTTCTTCTCAGCAGAAGGGCCAGCCCTCGACTTCGACTCCAGTTACTTCACCACCCGCCCAGACAACTAGGGGTGGGGCCCATACCGCCAGGGGCTGCCCTAGAGGGGGGAGGTCTTTGCAGGTGAGAGCGAGGCTCGTATCTATGCACTTCCATCCAGGACAGATGTTATGGCCTCCGATGCAGTGGTCACAGGTATTGTATATGTCTGCCGTCGAGATGCTTTGGCTTTATTTGACCCTGGTTCTACGTATTCCTATGTTTCTTCATATTTTTCCCATTATCTAAATATGCCCCGTGAGTCTCTAGTTGCATCGGTTCATGTATCAACTTCGGTGGGCGACACTTTTGTTGTGGACCGTGTGCATCGATCGTGTGTGATACCTATTAGGGGTCTTGAGACCCAAGTGGACCTGTTGTTACTCAGCATGGTTGATTTTGATGTTATATTGGGCATGGATTGGCTATCCCCGTGTCATGTTGTTCTTGATTGTCACGCTAAGACCGTGACCTTAGCTATGCTAGGATTTTCGAGGGTTGAGTGGAGAGGTTCTTCTGAGTATGTGCCTAGCAGGTTGATTTCTTACCTGAAAGCTCAGCATATTGTTGAAAAGGGGTGTTTATCATATTTGGCATTTGTAAGGGATGTCAGTGGTGAGACTCCCGATATTGATTCAGTTCCTATGGTCCGTGATTTTCCGGACGTGTTTCCTGCAGACATTTCCGGCATGCCGCCTGACAGGGACATTGATTTTGGTATTGATCTGGTGCCAGGCACTCAACCTATATATTTTCCACCTTATCATATGGCACCAGCGGAGTTGAAGGAATTAAAGGAGCAGCTTCAGGAACTCTTAGATAAAGGGTTCATTCGGCCTAGTGTGTCGCCTTGGGGTGCTCCGGTGTTGTTTGTGAAGAAGAAGGATAGTTCTATGCGTATGTGTATTTATTATCGGCAGCTGAACAAGGTTACGATGAAGAACTGGTATCCCTTGCCCCACTTAGATGACTTGTTTGATTAGTTGCAGGGTGCCAGGGTATTTACCAAGATTCACTTGCGTTCTCGCTATCATTAGTTGAAGATTCGGGGGACCGACATCCCTAAGACTGCCCTCAGGACTAGATATGGTTATTATGAATTTCTGGTTATGTCATTTGGGCTGACCAATGCCCCAGCAGCCTTTATGCACTTGATGCATAGTGTATTCAAGCCTTATCTGGATTATTTCGTCGTCGTGTTTAGCGATGACATCTTTGTGTATTCCCGATCTCGGGAAGATCATGAGCAGCATTTAGAGTTGTGCTTCAAACCTTGAGGGAGAAGAAGCTGTATGTGAAAATTTTGAAGTGTGACTTATGGCTGGATTCAGTAGATTTCTTGGGGCACGTGGTGTCCAATAAGGGTATTCAGGCTGATCCGCAGAAGATAGAGGCGCTGTAGAGCTGGCCTAGACCGCCATCAGCTACTGAGATCCGCAGTTTCCTTGGTTTGGCAGGGTACTATCGTCGCTTTGTAGAGGGATTTTCATCTATTACAACATATTTGGCCAGACTAACCCATAAGGGTGCTCAGGTCAGGTGGACTAAGGAGTGTGAGGAGAGCTTTCAGAAGCTCAAGTCAGCTTTGACTACAGCTCCGGTGTTGGTTTTGCCTAAGAGTTCAGGTTCTTATACAGTTTACTGTGATGCCTCGAGAGTTGGCCTTGGAGCGGTTTTGATGCAGGATGGTAGGGTGATTGCCTACGCGTCCAAACAGTTGAAGGTGCACGAGAAGAATTATCCAGTGCATGATCTTAAGCTAGCAGCCATTGTCCATGCCTTGAAGATTTGGCGCCATTATTTGTATGGAGTACATTGTGAGATATTCACTGATCACCGTATTTTGCAGCATCTTCTTAAGCAGAATGATCCGAATTTGCGTCAGAGGAGGTGGTTGGAGCTTCTCAAGGATTATGACCTCACTATTCTATATCATCCGGGAAAGGCCAATGTAGTGGTTGACGCCCTGAGTCGCAGGGCAGAGAGTTTGGGGAGTCTAGCCTACCTACCAGCAGCAGAGCGACCTTTAGCACTTGATGTTCAGGATTTAGTGGGTCAGTTAGTGAGATTGGATCTATCAGAGCCCCCACGGGTATTGGCTTGTGTAGCCTCCAGGTCTTCTCTTTATGATTAGATTAGAGCACGCCAGTATGATGATCCACACTTGCTCGTTCCTCAGGATAGGGTCCGGTGGGGTGATGTTAGGGATGTGGTTATTGGTGATGATGGGGTCATGAGGATGCAGGGACGGAGCGTGCCCAATGTGGATGAGCTCCGAGAGTTGATTCTAGCAGAGGCCCATAGTTCGCGGTATTCCATCCATCCAGGTGCTGCAAATATATATCAGGATCTGAGACATCATTATTGGTGGAGGCGCATGAAGAGGGATATTGTTGAGTTCGTGGCTCGGTGTCTCAACTGTCAGCAGGTTAAGTATGAGCACCAGAGACCAGGTGGATTGCTTCAGAGATTAGATATTCCGGAGTGGAAGTGGGAGCGAATCACCATGGACTTCGTAGTTGGGCTTCTACGGACTTCGAGGAGGTTTGATGCTATATGGGTTATTATGGATCGCTGACCAAGTCCGCGCACTTCATTCCTGTTGGTACTACTTATTCTTTGAAGCGGTTAGCTGAGGTTTATATCAGGGAGATTGTCCGATGGCATGGAGTTCCAGTTTCTATCATTTCCGACAAAGGTACTCAGTTTACATCTCAGTTTTGGAGGGCCGTGCAGAGGGAGTTAGGTACCCAGGTTGAGCTGAGCATAAGGTTTCATCCTCAGACCGACGGGAAATCGGAGCGTACTATTCAGATTTTGGAGGACATGTTGTGTGTGTGTGTCATTCATTTCGGGGGTTCATGGGATCAGTTTTTGCCGCGGGCGGAGTTTGCATATAATAATAGTTATCAGTCGAGTATCCAGATGGCTCTGTATGAGGCTTTATATGGTAGGAGGTTTAGATCTTCGGTTGGTTTTTTTGAGTCGGGCGAGGCTAGGCTATTGGGCACAGACTTGGTTCAGGATGTGTTGGGTAAGGTGAAGTTGATTAAAGAGCGGCGTCACACGGAGCAGTCTAAGCAGAAGACTTATTCGGACCGGAAAGTCCGAGATGTGTCTTTCATGGTTTGGGAGAAGGTGGTGCTGAAGGTGTCACCCATGAAGGGTGTTATGAGGTTCGGGAAGACGGGAAAGTTGAGTCCCCAATTCATCGGGCCATTTGAGGTGCTGCAGAGAATTGGAGAGGTGGCTTACAGACTTGCCTTGCGACCTAGATTATCGAGTATTCACCCAGTGTTCCATGTTTCGATGCTCCGGAAGTATGTTGGTGACCCGTCTCATGTTTTGGACTTCAGCATGGTTCAGCTCGAGGGCGATATGTCATATGAGGTAGAGCCAGTGGCTATTTTGGGTCGTCTGGTCAGAAAGATGAGGTCTAAGGATATAGCTTCAGTGAAGGTTCAGTGGAGAGGACAGCCACTAGAGGATGCCACCTAGGAGGCCGAGCGGGAGATGCGGTGCAGATATCCTCACTTATTTGAGACTCCAGGTATGTTTCTAGACCCGTTCGAGGATAAATGTTTGTTTAAGAGGGGGAGGATACAGGTAACGACCCGGCCGATCGTTCTGAGATTTTAGCCTGTTTCCCATGTTTATGCTTTATCATATTTTTCTTAGCCTATTTATGTTGTGTTGGGTCAGTTGGTTGGGGTTCGGAGTGGTCGTGGTAAGAACTGAGACACTTAGTCTCTCAAATTTGCTTAATAGTTGAAAAGTCAACTGGGAGTTGACTTATTGTTAAACAACCTTAGAGTGTAGATTTTATGGATCGGATAGCTTCGTTAGGTGATTTGGAACTTAAGAGTGTGTTCGGAATGTGGTTTTGATGTCTGATGTAGAATTAGGCTTGAATTGGCGAAATTGAGTTTTTGGCGATTTCTGGTAGGCAGTGAAAAATTAGCTATCAGGGTCGGAATGGAATTCCGGAAGTTGGAACAGGTTCATAATGTCATTTTCGATGTGGGTGCAATTTCAGGTCAATCAGACGTGTTTTGGATGGCTTCGACATCTTTGACGAAATTTAGAAGTTTCAAAGTTCATATGGTTGAATTTGATGTGATCTTAGTGTTTTAGTGTTGTTTTGGGTGTTTCGAAGGCTCGACTAAGTTTGAATAAGGTTATGGGACGTTTTTGTATGTTTGGTTGAGGTCCCGAGGGCCTCGGGTGAGTTTCGGGTGGTTAACGGACTAATTCTTGGCTTAAAAACTGGGCAGATTTTTCTGGTGTTTCTTCTAGTTTTTCTTCTACGCGATCGCAGGGGCGAGTACGCGATCGCGTAGGCTTAGAAGTGGTGGAGTCGAGTTTTTTCCATGCGATCGCAGTAAATGGGTCGCGATCGCGGTCGTGTGGGAAGTGATTCTTCGCAAACGCATGGCCAGTGCCGCGTTCGCGTATGGTATTAGAGCTGCAGTGGAGTGAAGGCATTTTCCTCTACGCGATTGCGTGAGTGGGGTTGCGATCGCATAGGGTCATGTGTTTGTTAGCTGCGAACGTGAGGCGGGTTCTACGATCACGTAGGTTTAATTGTGGGGCCGGATTTTTTGTGCTTCGCGATCGTGTGGCACGTGCCGCGATCGCGATTAAGGAATTAGGGGCCTGGCAGTGTTCTTCAAAAAACCATATCCGCGAGTTTTAGTCCATTTTTCACCATTGTTGGACGGATTTGAAGCTTTGCAGAGAGTTTAAAGAGGGAATCAAAGAGGAAACACTTGGAGGTAAGATGTTTGACTTCATAACGCGATTCTATGTTGTTTTCTTAGTAATTAAACTTGAAATTTGTTGGATTTAAACCCAAAATTTGGGGAAGTAGGGCATGAGAAATTTGGGACTTGAATTGAGAAATTGAAGGGGCTATTGTGGACCGATTTTGATGCTTTTGGTATGAGGGAAACTGCCATGAAATGCGTGATACATACATATATATACATAAAATTTTAAAACATACGCCTCTGTGGGAAACATCATCATCATATCGTACCCGGCCGTAATAGGCTCAGTAAAACGTACCCGGCCATGTAGAGCTCGGTAAAACCCAACTGATCAGTGGTTGCACAATAGGTGTCATACCATGCTGACTATAGCGCGGCTTGGTAGAGTAATATATATATATATATATATATATATATATATATATATATATATATATATAT
>ML356179.1:13539-43793 GCA_005239505.1 Nicotiana paniculata | reverse complement strand
CCCCCTACCTAGCCCACCCGGCCCCCTATGAACCGGGCCGGGCCGGTTCCGGTTTTAACCGGTTTGGGCCGGGCGGTTACGGGTCAACCCGGCCCGTTAGACACCCTTAACTTAGATACCCCTCTACGTATGTGGTGATCGATTCCTCAGGAAAAGGAACAACCACGTCCTTATTCTTCCAATTGCACTCTTTTTTGACCTTATCGAGGAGGCCCTCAGTAATGGTGCACATATACCTCGACATCGAATCGCACCGGCCCTACACCGAGGGGATATTCTCTATCTTAAAATCGGCGACAGTCGGGCACCCCACCAGAACGAATTGCTCAGGGTGGGGCTCCACCGAAGCTGCATCGCCGGCATGACACGATAAAGAAGGAGCCTCTTTTTATGGCACAGTTTTGGAAGTTTTGGCCATTTGTGTAAGGCAAATCAGAAAGTAAAGAAATTGATTAAGGTTCGATTAATTTGGATATGAGAATTATGAAGTAAGGATTCTTTCAAAGCAAGAATAGGGAAGGCGTTAGTTTTAAAAGTTTGAATGATGGAAGGTTGAGGTTTTATAGGTTGAAGGCGACGATTCAGAATCAGGTAGTGGCCGACCAACGCCTGACAAGAATTTAATGCCTTGGTAACTGAACCGATGACGACGGTCGAGCTAGTCACTGATGCCATCACTCGAAAAGATGGGGCTTGAAAATTCATGTCGTTTCTCATCATCTTATTTCTGAGAAACGAGGGGACTATCTATATACGGTCAGAACGGGCCTGCCCTTCTTGTGACTAATCGAGGTTGGATCATGATAGAACATGGTTCGACCTCGTATTATATCGAGCCTCAATATCTTTAGGTTGCTGAACCCTTAATGCGAGGACTAGTCAAGGACGATAACCAATCAAGATCGAGACCGAGCATAACAGAGATCGAGTGGGATCGAAGGGGGTTTACCTAGTCAAGTAACGGTTAGCCGAAACATCCTTGATCGAGCGAGGATCAAGACGAGAATCTCGACACGTATCAAGTCAAAGTCAAGGCCGGTTAATTGGTCAATCATGTGATTTCTTACTATATTTAGAATTATACTATAAAGGGGGTTCTAATCATTTATAATCATTACATTCACACAATACAAAGCAATATACTATATTTTTTCTCTTAAGCTTTCAATACTCTGTTGCTCAGCTCACATTTTCCAGTAGCATATTCGTTTGGTTCGAGGGCGACCTAGCTCGAGGGCCAAAGCTGCATATCTAATTTGGTTTGCTTAATTTTTATTTACAGTCAATTTCTAATATCAATTTAAATATTTTCTCAGTTTGTACCAAGTGAAATCGCATATCCTTAAAATCACTTAAAAATTTAATTGTTATCTGTTTTTAAGGATAAACAGTAGTAAAAAAATCATATGGTGATATTTTTCTAAATAGATGTTTATCTAAGTCTTATTCTGTGTCATATCAAAGTGTATGGGAAAAAAATAGTAATATCAACGTGTATTTTATTTTTGGTAATTATCAATGTGCATTTTCAATTTAAACAAATTGGATATGGGTGCAAAGGCAAAATGACAAAGAGTAGTATATTACCCAAAAAAAAGAAAGAAAGAAGTTAAAGAGTAAAGTTTGATGGGTAATATCTGCTCTTTTTTTAATTTGTGGAATAAGAAAAAAGAGCATATATTACCCATCAAACTTTACTCTTTTGTTGAATCGTACTGTAAAAGACTGAACCTTTCGAGCAAAAACAACAGCGAAAAATCCCAAGTCTAGGAGCTCAAATTTCTGCAACCCAAATGGAAACTGAGGGAGATGAAGCCTCTCGTCAACACCGAAAACGGAGCAAACTCACAAACCACACTCAATTACCATCCACTTCAAGCAAAGGTTCAATCTTGGGAGAAGAACTCATCATAGCAATTCTTGTAAGGTTTTCAGTGAAATACCTTCTACAGTTTAAGTGTGTTTCAAAAGATTGGTTTGCTTTAATATATAGTCCTGAATTTGTCAAGACCCATGTTAGTTTTTCTGCTAAGGATTACACCCGCCATATATCAATGCTGAAATTTGAGAAATTTCGTCACAATCTTAAATATTATTCTGTTAAGTCTTTATTTCATGAGCATGTTGCTGAGGCATTGACTTGGACTATCCCATGAAAAGTCCCCATGAATCTGTTCTTGTTTTCTGTTTGAGGGTTGCGTTATGTGGAATCCATCAATAAGAAAGCAGTGCCTCACTTTATGCCTACACAGACTTATGTGTACTGGTCCATGTATGTTTGGATATGATAAGGTCATGATGGAACTCGATAAACTAAACACATTAATTTAGCGCGTAAATCGTAAAACGAGAAGTTACTTGTTCTTTGTGAAGCGAAAGCAAAAATCTGAAACAAACTGCGGGTAGAATTACTTGTCGGTGGTGGTTGTCACGTTGTGACGGAGCAACCTACTGCCTAAACCCAGGGTTGGATTGAGAGAGAGATCATGCATGAAAAAATACCGCAGAATATTATGTTTATTGTACACGGTAAATGTACTTTTATGGGGAACATTATGGTTAACTAGTAACCTCTTTGGGCCTTAAAGCACCCGTTAGGGGTGAATCCAAATTTCCTACATCTCCCACTCACACATAGTGGGAGTGGTCATCTAATTTGAGAAACATATTCTCATCTCCTAAATCATTAGTAGACCGTGCGACCAACATACTGTGAGAGCTAAGTGTTATACATCTGTTAGGAGTGTATAGCCTCTCGTCTAGTCAAACCTTCAAGTAGATCATAAAGTATGCAGTACTCTCGATCATATAAATCACATTTGATATAGACTCAAAATCTCATATATCATTATTTCTTGTATTCACAATCATAACTCCTAAGTTATAATTGGTGCACCAGTGAATACAAATAAATGAGATTCCATCAATGATCTTTCTCTTCTAACGATCCCCAAATTTCCTACTGCTCATGACGATTACAAGGTAGTGGGTATATTTAGTAACATTAGTAATGGCTATGTCGAGGCCCAGATATATTTTTAAAGTGTAATTCTCGGAGAAGCTGGCCTCAAGTCTAGACATGCAAATTCAGATAATAAATCCAAGGTATAACGCTTCTGAGTCAGAATTAAGCATGCTTTTCTCGTAGTATTTCCACACCCAAAAAATAATGTGCTTGACCAAGGTCTTTAATCTTGAATTCAGAGTCTAAGAACAATTTTAACTGTGTTTGCTCATTAAGATCATCCCCTGTTATCAAAATATCATCAACATAAACGGCAATGATAGTAACTCTGCCGTCTAGCTTTTTGTAAAAGAGTGAGTAGTCATTGAGAGAAAGGGAATAGCCTTTGAAATTGAGGGCTGCTGTGAGCCGAGCATACCACTGCCTTGAGGCTTGCCGCAGTCCATAGAGGTATTTTTTTAAAAGGCAAACATGATTTGGGGAGGGTGGTGACATTCCTGTCGGGAACTTCATGAAGACCTCTTCCTGCAAGTCACCATGCAGGAAGGCATTATTCACATCTAATTGTGAAAAATCCCATCCCTTCTTTACTCCTATGGCTAGGAGGCACCTGACAGTTGTCATCTTGACAACGGGGAAAAAGTTTCTGTAAAATCTATCCCCTCCCTTTGTGTATCACCTCGAATAACCAAATGAGCCTTTAATCTTTCCAAAGAACCATCAGACCTATACTTCACCATATAGACCCATTTACATGGAAGAGCCTTCTTCCCTGTATGCAAAAGAACAACCTCCCAGGTTTTGTTGGCTTCAAGTGCCTCAAACTCTTTGGCCATAGCCTCTTGCCAACCTGGATGAAGTGCAGCTTGAGAATAGGAAGCAGGTTCTGATACATAGGAAGTGGAGTTGAGAAGGGATTGGTTTGTGGGAGAAAGGGCAGTGAAAGGGAGAACAATAGGGTCAATTGGGGCAGAAAAACAAGCACTAGTGACATTAGTGAGAAAAACAGAATTGCAGACATAATCATTTAGGTAGGCTGGTGTTTTGTGAGTTCTAGTAGATTTCCTTATTGGAGGGATTGAAGAAGTGGGGGTAGAATCAGAAACTGAAAAAGGTGAAGAGGAATGCGGATGATGTGACAGAAAGATTTGAGGGAGGAGAAGATGAAGTGGGGAAAGGTGAGAGAGACCTGGAAAGAGACTTGGAAGGTGAGCTTAGTAGAGTGGTGTCAAATGACTTAGGAGTAAAAACTAGGTCTGTGGGTTTAGGGAAGGTATACGAAAAAGATGTTGGTTATCTAAAGTAGAAGAGAATGGAAAGATAGTTTCATGAAACTTGACATCCCTTGACAAAAAAATCTTCATATTTTCCAGGTTAAGAAGTTTATACCCCTTCTTCCCCATAGGGTAACCAAGAAACACATAAGAAATAGACCTAGGCTCAAGTTTAGATCTATGAGGTGATACTGTGCAGGCATAGGAAAGACACCCAAAACTTCTGAGGGAATCATAGGCAGGAGGGTATCCAAACAGAATCTCATAAGGGGTTTTGAGCTGTAGTACCTTAGAAGGAAATCTGTCAATTAGGTAGGTGACTATGTGTAAGCATTCTCCCCAAAAAGTAACAGGCAATTTGGATTGAAAAAGTAGTGCCCTACAAGTTTCCATTAAGTGTTTGTGTTTTCTCTCCACTATTCCATTTTGTTGTGGGGTATAAACACAAGTAGTTTGATGTATAATTCCTTGAGAGGATAAGAAAGTTGAAGTCTCCAAACTACTTCCAACCTCTAGGGCATTATCTGATCTGATTTTCATTACTTTCTTTCCAAACTGTCTCTCTGTCATGGCTAGAAACCTCTTTAGTATAAAAAATGCATTTGACTTGGTGGAAAGGAGAGGTCCCTCTACTATAGTGAGGAATATTTAAATCCATCATGAGTGGCTGATTTATAGGGTCCCCAGGTGTCTATATGAATGAGTTCAAAGATCTCCTTAGAAGTGATACTGTTGGTTTGAAAAGGAAGCCTAACCTGCCTTGCTTTTGCACAAATTTCACAAGAGCTTAAAAAACTGGAAGAAGATGAACAAGAAACAGAAGGAATATTTTTCATATTACTAAGAGGCAAATGCCCCAAACGGTTGTGCCATATGCTTACATCAGAGGAAATAGCAACTGAAGAGGAAACTGATTGCTTAGACTGTGTACTACCATTACTATTACAACTGATAGGAAAAAAACTAGAAACTGCATTGCTGCTTAGGGAATTTGAAACAGGCTTGATGGTGTGAAGAAGATAGACCCCCTGACTTTCTCTACCAAGTGCCACTGGCCTCTTCATTGAAGGGGCCTGCAAAACAGCACCAAGGGAGGAAAAAATGAGTAAGCCATCAATTTTCTTGCAAAGTTTGTTAACAGACTTTAAATTGCATCTGAAACTAGTAACAAACAAGACATTACTATGGTGAGCTCAGGCAGGATGTTCACACTTCCGACCTTAGTGACTTTGATTCTTTGTGAGTTAGGTAGATTGAAAAAAATTGGCTTGAGTAAAGTTTTGACATTGAACAAGATGCTAGAATCTGAAGTCATATGCTCAAACGCACCTGAATCTAGGATCCATAAAAGTGAATGAGAGTTATGAAAGTAGGCAGAGAGAGATTTAGCTATACCAGCACAGTTAGCTGAAATGTTGACCTCTGAGCTTGATTCACCTTGTGTGCTAATTTTCACTTGCTGGAGTAACTGGAAAAGATTTTGGTATTGCTCTTGTGTGATTCCCTTTTCTGATCCAATCATTGATTGATTTCCAGTTTCTTCTGCAATGTGTGCTGCATTTCCTTGAACAACTCCTTGAAACCTCTTGTTTTTGGTGAACTTAAAATCAGAAGGAAAACCAATGATTCTGTAACATTTCTCAACTGTGTCCCCTCAAAAACAGGCTTCTTATCTGAGTTGTTAAATTTCTGATTTCCATATTGTTGTTTTGTAGCCATGAATGCAGATTCAACTGTGCTTTGTCCAACATGAATTTCCCTCTGCTTCTCATCTTGAATAAGAAGAGAGTAGGCATGATTGATTCCAGGCAAGGGTGAAGTCATGAGGATGTTGCTCCTTACACTTGAATAGGTCTCATTCAGACCCATTAAGAATTGGATGAGCCTACCATCCTGATGGGATTTGAGAGTCTTGCTCTTACTTCCACGAGAGCAGTTGCAGGTACAGTGAAGGCAAGTGTCTAAGCTGTCTAGTTCATCCCAGATCCTCTTTACCTTAGTGTAGTAACCAGCTATATCAGAGTTGCCTTGAACGAGATCACTAAGTTCCTGTTGCAGGTGGTAGAGCATTGCACCATTGCTCTGTCCAAATCGATCTTCGAGCTCCTTCCAGATGTCCCTAGCAGTCTTGGAGTAAAGCACACTTTCAGCAATCTCTTTAGAGAGTGAGTTGAGGAGCCGCAGAAATAACCATGTCATTACATCTATTCCAAGCTTGGAAAGATGTTGAAGAGGCTTCTGGCTCAGAAATGTTCCCGTCTATGAAGCCAAGCTTGTTCTTAGCGGAGAGTGCTATGAAGACTGCCCTACGCCAGCCTCCATAGCTCTTCCCATCAAAAATTGAATTGACGAGTATCATCCCTAGTGAATCTGACCGGTGAAGATAAAAGGGTTGAGAAGAATCAGTGTTAACTGATGGTTGAGTTGGTTGAATGGTTGATGAATTCTGTGTGTGTACCACAGGAGAATGAGTTTCTTCTCCAATTGCCATTTGGTGGTTTGGATTTAAAATGGGAAGCTATGTAACTTGTAAAAGAAATTGGATCGAGCTCTTAAGGCTCTGATACCATATTAGAGAATAAAGTATTTGGAGAAGATTTTTCCTTGTATTTCATCCTTTCTGTACATTTCTATATATAAAAATCTGTTATGCGAACCTATACGTGTACTCCTATTGTACTATCTATAACTGCCTATAAAATTTATACAGAGAAATATTTACATGCTCTTCCTTATACACTTCACACGTGTCAGAATTGGCATCCAATGTTGACAGCTGTCTTCTACTTTATCTTTAAACAAATGGTTAGGATCAGTGGACTTTAAATGTGATAGACGGTCCAGATTGTTGCTTGATGAATGGCTCTGATTTAATCAAATTAAGAGATAAAAGTGTCTGGTCAAAGTTAGGCTTATTCAGACCAAACCCTTCATCTTCTCGTTGCTCTGTTTCTTTACACTCGCTTGAATTGATAGCAGTAGCAACACTATCTCCAACATCTTTGACCTATGTTGCTTCCTTTTATTCAACTTTCGGCAAATCCTTGATCACCTCTAGATGCAAAATACAACAAGTATCATTGATGAATGGCCGTGAAAGTTAGTTTGGAAGGTCAAAATTCCAACTTAAGTTGCTCGTTTCCGCCGGGTGACTGGAATGTCTTACACATGAGAACCTTATCCTCATCAAAAGGGGGTTCTCTCTTAGGAGCAGATGTTATATGTGTCTACAACAATTAAACTCCTCCCATTTGTTTTTGCACTATACAATCGCAGCAGATATATGAAATATGTTCCTCTGTACTCTCATATTGTCAAGGATTGCCGGTTGCTGTGGGATCGTGCATGTGTTACAGGGAAACAAACAAACTAGCTGATGTTTTGGGTAACTCCATTATTACCACCAGTATAACTAGCTGTATTAGATGTAGTCTATCTACTACTACTATTACCAATCTTATGAACAAACGTCTGTACGACTTTACTACTTGTAATAGGTGACCAGGAGGGGAATTTTGTTTTTGATCTGGTCAGTAAGGAGTAGAAGAGTCGCGGGTTGTGAAATCTATGATGCTACTTAGTTATGTATAGTACTATCTGCTTAAGCCAAACAGGATAAATGAGGGAGAAAAGCTCATACATTGAAGGACACAAGGTGAAAACTTTTCTATAGGCACAGAATTATACACATTTGCGTATTTACCTGGAATCCACTAAGCTTTTGAGTTTTGTAAAGATTATACCTGCTATATAAAATCAGAAGTTGCATTCAGCTAACTGTATAGAAAGAATAGATTTCTAATTAAGACAAAGCATGAAACTTTTGTGCTCTGCAAAATCTAAAGTTTCATATAATACATCTCAAATAAATTACTTATAAAACTTGTCGTTAAGAACCAACATATTAAACATTTAGTGATGGCATCTTTAACAGGTATAGATAGTTTGCAGAATATTCTATATTTAAAAAAATATATATGTTAGATGAAATGAATGATGTACTTAGATACATACCATAACATGAGAGTAAGTTTTGCATTTAGTTTAGAGAGTGATAAATTCCCCTCGTCAATAAAATGATGCTTGTGTTGTTGCTAGAACAAAGAGACTAGCTTCCAGTTTAATTGGTGTTTGGTGTACATTAGAATAGTGACCACAAAATTTGGATGGTCAAGTTATGATCAACTTGATTAGCTGTTCCGCTTTAGGAGTGTACTTTTGCAGTGCGCCACCAGTCATAAGTTGACAAATGGATCCATTTTAAAACCTTTTGGCAAAATACCACCAACATAATCCTGGCCATTGTTGAAGTGCTTAAACTAGTCATGCGGGATGCGGCACACTTTGGAGATTACCTTGAAAATTATGGTTATTGTTACATCATAGAAGGGTCAAATATACCCTCTACTTTTATTTATTGTTCAATCTTATCCTCCATTATACTATCCGTTCACATATATCCCTACCTCCCAACAAAATATTATATTTATCCCAATTTTAACGGACATAACACGTGGCATCGTTTGAGTAAAAGAACCAATCCAACAATAAAAAAGACCCAACTGAACTAACTAACACCCATGACACACCCGACCCGTGTCCCAATCAGACCCCCTCCCCCTCCACCACCCCTGCGCCTTCAAATCTCTCACTGTCTTCGCCACAAGCCAATTCAATTACTGAAACCACATACCAGCAGCTGAAAAAAGCCCTCGCCGCCGAGAAATCAAAGGCCGGATAGGGTGTGGGGGTTGTGTCCTTTTTTTGTTTTTCGATTTTTATAGTTTGCTTTATGACATACACACGTTAGTTGTTTCTTTGCACTTAGGGAGATTAATGTGAATAAGAGCATTCCTCTTAAATCAGAGGTGACGTGGGTTATTATCAAATGGTGTCTGTTGGACTAATGTCTCTTTGTGATGTAATTTATTGATGGTGTCAACTATATGCAGAGGAGATTGTGGTATGAGGTTTTAGGAGATTAATATTGGTTATTGAGTTGGAAAAGAGGAAATAGTTGTGGAATTTCCTTCCAATAAGAGCACTAATGAAACAGAGAGTTCTGGTTCTTTATCTTCGGATTCAGAGAGATAATATGTTAAGCAGGTAAAAAAAAAGAAGATTTTTTGGTCTTTCAGTCGCGCGGGTCATGGTTTTTAGTTCGGTTGAGTTGATTTTTTAATTCCGATAATGCCACATGTCATATCGGTTAAAATAGGGGTAAATATAAAATTTTATTAGACGGCAGGGATATATTTGAACAAATAATATAACGGAGAATATGATTGAACAATAAATAAAAGTATAAGGATATATTTGGCCTTTTTTCGGTGTTACATTTGTGTCAATGGGCTAAGTTGTGCCGGTAACTATTTTTGACGAATAGTTCTATTTGTGTACGAGATACAACATAAGTTGTAGGAGTCTCCTTTCTACCTTTTGCCAAGTGGACTTTGGGTAATATTTAGCCTGCCCTTCTTTCTTTATTTCTAAAGCAGAAGGCTATTTGCCTGTTACTCTCTAGTCTCCTCTGCCGAATTTCTCCTATTTTCTTACCTCAGACACAACCCTGTTTGAGCCAACTCACCTATTCCCCATTCCTCACAAAGATTCTTTCTCTCACTCTCATTCTTCAAACTATCTTGTTTCTTTCTCTATTGTTCTTTTTATCTATCAGTGTTTCTGCTATAAAAAAAAGTTCTTATATATTCCTCCCTGTATATATCTAAGGACGATCTAATCTTTTCATGTACTTGACTGTGCTGGTAAAATAATATATGTTGTTCATGTGAATTAATCTGTATTGGAAATCATTGACTTAGAGTGAATCTGAAATAGGAACAGTAAGTGAACAGTATATTTATGGGGATGTGTTTATGACTGATGTCTACAAAACCCAATTGTTTGTCAAGGTTAATCGTGTTCTTTCCTTTCAGTTTCTTTCTCTTTTTTATTTTTATGAAAGTATGTGATGAATTTAAGGGACCTTCAAAAATGAAGAAATTGCTTAAGAAAAATCTGAGAAAATAAATTTCTGTTAAAGTGGTCGAAGGGAGAGTTGGGCGAGAAATATTGAATTTTTGTGAATAAAAATATTCAGCTAATAGTTGGTAAGGAAGATGAACAGGGAGATCAGCAGCAAAAAATAAACATGAAGATATAGCTAAAGAGATTGAAAGATACGGCAAAGTAATACAAGGCGGGTCCTATAATTCCAAATGTCAATCAGTAACACCCTCACACAAGTATGACATGGCATATATCGCACATCATAAAATTTCTCATTTTTGACTATGAAGTTTCAACGTGGAAATGACACCACACCATCATTTTCGAGTATATTGTTTAAAATATATTTATAATTTACAACATATTTAAAGATTAGATAATTCACTCAAACTTCAGGACGTGATATCCTAGAGTTTAAACATTAAAGTTCAAATTTTAGGACATCGTATTCTAAAGTTCGAAAATTATGTTTAGAAATCTGAATCTTATCTTATGAATTTTAAGTTAGCACTTCAAAATTTCAGGACATTTTGTCCTGAATATCAAATTAGCAGTTTAGAAATTTAGGACACTTAGTCCTGAATTCAAATTAGTAGCTAAAAATTCAAAATACTTAGTCCTGAAATTTGGATAAATTAATTATTTTTTAAATACATTGTAAATTATGAATATAGTTTAAATAGTAAGCTTAAAAGTGACTACTGATGCACTTCACCCAGTTACAACTCATGGCCAACCCAAAGTCTAAATATTAATTTGATATGATGTTCTGCTACTAAAGGCCCTAAAGATGATTTTCCCATGGTATTATGTAACGACTCGACCAGTCATTTTGAGCTCCATTGCATTGTTCGGCAGTTTGAGGTCGTGAGTAGCTTCACTTCATGTATTATGATTTGTACGTGTAGTCGAATTTGAATTTCGGGAAGTTCAGAGTTGATTTGGAAGGAAAATTCTCAATTTCGGAAGCTTTAAGTTGAAAGAGTTAACCAAGGTTTGACTTTGGAGTAAACGACCTCGGAATTGGGATTTGAAGGTTCCAATAGGTTCATATGATGATTTTGTACTTGGGCGTATGTTCGGGTTAAGTCTCGGATGGTTCGGGAGAATTTCGGCGCTTATTGTGGAAAGCTGACATTTTGAAGGTTTTAGAATTTCCTAAGTTTGAGTTGAAATGGGCTTTGGTGTTATTGATGTCTGTTTGGGTTTCGAAGATGTAATTTGTGTTTCGAGCCTTTGGACAAGTTTACATAGGGTATATAAACGTGTTAGAATGATTCGACAGAGTTCCTCGAACCTCGGGTGAGTTTTGGGCTGGTTTTGGACCACTTTAATGCCCTTTGAACTGTTGATATCTGATGTCAGAGGTGTGAATCGCGATCGTAGAGGTATGGGCCGCGATCGCGAAGAGGAAAGCAAATTTTTGGCCTTGTGAATCGCGATCGTGTGTGTAGGGTCACGATCGCGAAGAAGTAATTTATGTTGTCAATGGTCTGACTTCGGGAGCTTATATATTTCAATCTATAAGGAATTTGAGGATGATCCAAAAATAAAAGTTTTAGCCCTTTGAATCTAGTTGTCACAAAACTAAACTGTTTGTCATTTGAAATTTTGTACAAAAAGTTATGTCCATTATACCGAAAAGTGTGAAGAGGAAGACATTTTGTACATAGCGATTGCGGGATTTTGGCCGCGATTGCAATGAAGGAAACGGTGCTGGAACATTTTTTAAACGCGATCGCATGGCTAATGACCACGATCACGAAGAAGGAGGCCTTGCAGGTGTATTAAACACTTAATTACGGGATTTTGAGCTCATTTCTTCTCTGTTAAGTTCTTGGAGCTCATGTGGGACGATTTTGGGTGATTCTTGAAGATAATTTCTGCCATATATCATAAGGTAAGTTATTACTACTTATTTAGAGTTAAATACATGGGTTATATACATATTTTAACATGGAATTTGATAGAAATTATGGAATTTTTAGAAGAAAATCTAGAAATGGTATTTTTGGATTTTGGCCATGAAATTAGGAATAAAATATATATTTAAGTTCGTGGTGTTATGGGTAATGTTTATCTTCGAAATTTTTTGAAATCGGGGCGCGTGGGCCAGGGTTGACTTTGTTGACTTTTCGAGTGGAGCTGGTAATTGTTATGAATTGTTAAATACGAGTATTGGAGTATATTTTTATTGGTTTGCATGTTGTTTGACTAGTTTCGGATCGATGTGCATCGGTTTGGGGTGTTTGAGAGACGTTGAAGCAGATTATGGAACTTCGGAGCGAGGTAAGTCTCCTGTTTAACCTTGTGAGAAGGAAACTACCCTGTAGGTATTAAATTATTATGTGCTACTTGTTATGGGTACGAGGTGACGAGAGTCCGTACGTAGCTAAAATCATGTTTATGTCCGAGTAGACTTAGGACTTTATCATATAATATTTGACTTATTTGAACTCAATTTGCTAGTTTAATTACTTGAACTTATAATTGAAATTTATTTTAGAATATATTAGGCCGAGCTTTATCACCTTGAGTTGTTTGGCAAGATATTTGATAGACGGTAAAAGTCATGTTTTGTCACGACCCATTTTCCCCTCTGTAAAGCGTCGTGACGGCATCTAGTCGCTACGACTAGGTAAACCTATTAACATTGAAATAACATAAATAACGCAACAATTGAATTACTAAGCTTCAAAAGATACTATATAATGGTAGGTTGTGCCTCGACATATACAAGTAAAACAGATACTCGAATATGCACCAATATTTCTCAAATCCTGGAATCACGAGTCACAAGCTCTAAGAGAAACTGTCTAAATTTATACTATACATTGTGTCTAAAGAAATAAAGGAGGGAAAACAGAATAAAGGATAGAGGGGGTACTCCGAGGATCTACGGGCACGTGCAGATATACCTTGAAGTCTCTGGTAGGCTGCCGCGACTGCACTATAATGAGGAAGACGAGAGGTACCTGGATTTGCACACAAAATCATGTGCAGGAAGGGTGTGAGTACACCACAATGGTACCCAGTAAGTGCCAAGCCTAACCTCGTTCGAGTAGTGACGAAGTCAGGTCAGGGTCCTACTAGAACACACACACACACACACACACACACACACACACACACACACACACACACACACATATATATATATATATAATGAAGCAAAACAAAGGAGATATCACAATAATAAAGACTGAAATGTAACAATGAACGAATCACGGAAGACACAACTCAGAACACAACAGTTCAACAGGGATCTCCCAAGATACCGTCTCGCAGTACCTAAGTTAAAGTGCAGGGGGATATCCCGGAATACCGTTCCGTAGTCCCAAAGTAAATATGCAAGACATGCGGAGCTCCCAGAATACCGTCCCGTGGTCCCAAAGTAAATATGTAGTACATGGGGATCTCCCAAAATACCGTTTCATAGTTCCAAAGTAAATATGCAGAAAACGATAAGATTCAATAATCATAGCACGGAGTCTCACAATTTATCCTAAGTATAAGCTAAGGAAAGTTGGTAAAACAACTAAGCATGCTGCACGTAGTTCAAGAAAATAGTTAAGGCAAATAGGCATGCTTTCTTAGTCTAGCATAATGCTACACAAGCTAATAAGTTTAAATAAAAGGAAAGACATATTTGCTTCTAATAAAAATAGGGTTTTACAACAATTAGCCCATGTACGTACTCGTCACCTCACGTACACGGTGCTCAATTAACAATAACAGTACCAACCCTACGGGGAGTTCCCCAACACAAGGTTAGGAAAGCTACTTACCTCGAATCAAGCTCAAATCAATCCGTGACAATGCTCTTTCCACGAATATCCTGCTTCGGATGACCCAAATCAATTACATAACGTAAATATAGCTACAAGCAACTAAGCTAGCTAATGAAATCAAAGCTAAGGCAAGAAAATAAAAAAACACCCAAAAAAGCCTTCCCGGACCCATGTCTCGGAATCGGGTAAAATTAAAAAATTATGAACATCCATTCACTCACGAGTCTAACCATACAAAATTTACTCAAATCTGATACCAAAATATCGATCAAAACCCCAAAATTCAGCCTAAGAACTTTTCTCAATTTTCCCAATTTCCACCCAAATCCAAACTTAAATGATGAAATCAAGCATAACTTAGTGGCATATAATCATAAAGGATTTAGGAATCATTAACCAATAACTTCCTCTGAAATCTCTCCAAATTTTGCCTTCTACCGAGCTCTCAATCAAATTTTGTGATATGAACTCAGAACCCTCATTTTTGAACTTTAAATTCTGCCCAGGTACGCCCTTCTTCGCGAATGCGAGGACGCCCTTCTTCGCGAATGCGGTCATCTCCTCGCATTCGCGTAGAACAAAAATTCATTGATCAAAAGTCCTCTTTCGCAAACGCGAGTATCCTCTCGCGAACGCGTAGCTTCACTTGCCAGACCCTTCGCGAATGCGTCACCATAATCGCGAACGCGAAGAACAATTTTCCTTCCTGTCCCAACTCCTCTTTGCGAACGCGAAGAAGGAAACCGATCTGGAGACTTCAACAATTTCTGCAATCTTCTTCTTAAGTCCAAAGGTCCTTTAACCACCTGAAATCAACCCGAGGCTCCCGAGACCTCAACCAAACCTTCCAACTAATCCTAAAACACCATACAAACTTAGTCGAGCCTTCAAACCACATCGAACAACGTTAAAACACAAATTATACACAGATTCAAGCCTAATGAACTTTAAAATTTTTAATCTACAAACGACGTCGAAACATATCAAATCTCGTCCGAATGACCTTAAATTTTACACACAAGTCAAAAATGACACTACGAACCTACTTCCACTTTCAGAATTCCACTCCAGACCCGATATCAAAATTTTCATTGCCGACCAAAGTTGTCAAAATTCAAACTTTCGTCAATTCAAGCCTAATTCTATTACGGACCTCCAAATCACATTCTGGATGCGATTCTTAGTCCAAAATCACCTAACGGAGCTAATGGAACCATCAAAACTCAAATCCAAGGCCGTTTACATATAAGTCGACATCCCATTGACTTTTTCCAACTTAAGCTCCCAATTAAGAGATTAAGTGTCTCAATTCATTTCAAAAACCAAAACGAACCCTCCCGGCAAAATAAAATAGCAGATTAGAAACGGGAAAATCAGTTAATAAGGACCGGGGCTCTAACTCTCAAAACGACCGGCCGCGTCGTTACATGTTTACTTATGCTAGTCATATTTACTTTATGCTCATGTACTTGTGTTGCATATATGTGGGCCGTAATTCGATAAGTTTCTTCCTTTTCTGTGGATCAGAATGAACACCTCGACAATATATTGAGATGTATCTCTATTTCTCGCCGTTCGACCCTCGGCAATGTACACACTATTCTGGATCGGGTCGTACGACCTCGACATAATCGTGCGTGATACCGTTAGGAGTCCGAATATTCATGAGATCCCCCTTGATTGAGATCTCGCAGTTACAGGATATTCTACGTTTGTTTTTGAGTTAGCACTTGCGTACCTTATCCGTTTGAGGTAGTCTTTGATTCTTCTATTTGTTGAGATAGTATTTGAGATTTGAGAAATTTATGTCGTCATCGGGTTGAGGATTATGTTAGTTACAAATCTTACCTCATTATTACTGTTGCATTTCATATCTGTTTATAATTTATTATATTATTTTATTGGACCACTAATAAGTGTCGATGTAGACCCCTCGTCACTATTTCTCCGGGGTTAGGCTAGCTACTTACTGGGTACGCGTTGATTTACGTACCCATACTACACTTTTGCAGTAAATGTGATAGGTTCATTTGGTGGTCATCTTGGTGCATAGGCGCAGCTGCTGAGGAGACTTTATGGTGAGCTGCATTTCATGCTACGTGTCGCAGCCCACAGAGTCTCCATCATATTTATTTATTTTATCCTGTCTAATTCACATTCCAGACAGATGTATTTTTATTGTACTCCTTAGTAAATTTTCGTGCACTTATGACATTGGGTTTTGAGATATTCTAGTTGACATTATTGGTTTGCTTTAATATTGTCACCTTTTATTTTATGTCTTACTAATATTATATGTACTTATGATTTCAAATGTGTTAATTTCTTTATTTAATAAAACTTATGATTTCAAAAGTAAAAAAATAAATAATTATTTAGATCGTTCACCGTTGACTTGCCTAACAACGATAATAGGCGTCATCACGACTTGTAGTGGGTTTTGGGTCGTGATACCTTATTTGTTGGACATCATGAATAGTTAATTTAACAAAATGTCCCTGTTTGACCATGAAGATCTACAACTTACATTATAAAATTAAATTTGTCAGTTTCATTTATGCAAAAACATGTTTTAAGTTTTATATACTTGATTTTAGTCCAATACAAAAGAAAGAAAGATGAGTTCCCAGTTAACATTAACGCGTACAGACTTCAAAGATTATTTATCCACGTAACAAATTAATATTAGTAAATTTGCAATAATGTCCTCAAATTATCGTATCTAAGGCAATGCCCTAGCCCCTAGCTATTTCACCACAAGAGTTGCACTTCCTTCATCCATATCTAGCATACTGCATACCCTAACCCCTTGGACTGCTTTGCTCGTTATCTTTCTCATCACTTTTCTTATTTTTAAGTTTTTGAATAGTTGAATGGTGGGATTAGGGTCAAGGGATGAAAAGGGACCGTTTCACGTAGAAGGCCGCTCAAATCATGTCATATTTTAGGAGTATGGCCCATCACCTTAAGGTGGGTGCCTGAGGTAATGATACGGGTACAATAGCTATAACAAGTCTATAGTGGAGTCCGGAAAAGATAGTGTACAATATTACCCCTATCTTGTGGAGATAGAGAGACTGTTTCTAATAGACTGATCACGTCCAATTATGCCTTATAAAAAGGACTAAGCAGTCGTTGCAAACATAATCCAGTTAACAAGTTCGGAGTCGAATCCCACAACGAATTAACCTACTAAGCAAAACTACTAGACTCGCACAAATTCACGCAATCAATCTTCAGAAATATTAAATAACAAATTGGATGTTTACTAACTAAAGATCAAGTAATGAGAATACAGTAATTAATAACTAAGGACGAACAGGTTGTAGACAAAAAATGGAATGGTCTAAGGTTATGATTCCCCTATTATCGGAATCCTTTCCGTTATGTTTCCTATAAATTTGCCTAAGGTTTCTCTACCGATCGTGAGCACTTTGAGTGTCGTAATTCTCTTCCAAGTAACTACCATAATTTACTAAACATATTCTTCCGAACTACACTAGCTGGCAGTAAGTCACGGCTCACTCGGATCGCACCAAGGTTTCGTTATTCCTAATCCACCTTTAAACCCTCTGTATTGATCCCTCACATGTTAGGAGTGATGTTGTTCAATAACTACCTAAATATGTATTCTCTTCCAAGCAATACACACTAAATAGGCACAGTCAATTGAGAGCTCTTCAACCAACCACAAACTAAACGTAGTTGAACAAATAGACAAAAAGCTACGGTAAATCTATATTAAACTTAATAGGAAACTAATCCTCCAATAGGTTCCATCTATTCTTTCCCCAGGTCGCAAAAATCCCTCAAAAGTGGCGTTTAATGAGACCTAAATGACATAGCCCTATTCCAAATCTAACGCGAGCCAATTGGCTTGCTTCACCTGCTGCTTTGTTTTCCTTCTGCTCAATTCTTTCTTTCTTCTTTCCTATTGTTTTCGAGCATGATTTATACGTTAAATATTCACTTTCCTATAATTTTATCTCCAATGTACCTACATATAAAATAGACTCAATTAAGCACAAATATAGTATAGTTTAGCATTAAAGCACCTAAATGTAAAGTAAGTAATGCACTAAAAATATGAAATTTATAGCCAAATATCATAGACCCCACACTTAAAAGTTTCTCTTCCTAGAGCAATCAAATTAGACTTTATAGATACGACCTTTTTAAGCAATTCTCCTAACTCGTCACAGCAAGAATCTTTAAAAATACTACGCATAAAGGTGTAACATCTTCACCTCAAGATTTGACTCACAAGTACCATGCATTATTCACAACTCACTCACTTACTCTAACATAAAGGTCAATGACATTACCTTTCTGTCATGAATCGCGTGCCCTCACACAACAAAAGATATTAGTTTCACACACAATAAATTTTTAGAACGTAGGAACTCAAGATAGGAAGAATTCATTCGCTCAAAGAAATAACATTCATATGCCACAAAAGATGCACCATAGGCTTTCCTGTAGTGTAATACTTTACTAATCGAGCTCATTCAGTCTAGGATCAAGTAGGACTTTAATTGGTTGTAATGTAGGCTGGGGGTCGGGTAGGATACATTTGGATATAAGAGTGACTACACCTCCCTAAGAACTTTAATACATATACTTTAACACTCAATCCCATACTTATGTCAAACCAAAAGTCCACCTTCAAATCAATGTATATTACCCCATACTTCGTTAAGCACAATTACATCAATAGCCACCACTATCAAGAAATTTTTTTCATACAATACAACTTTTTTTTTCATTTTTTTTTCAATCCAAGTGGCTTTTATTTATATTTGTATTCTTCAAAACAGTACCACCTTTCTCTTTATTTCATTTGTTCCACTCAAAAGCCGAACCACCACCCACACTTTAACTTTTATATAATTCATAACAATTCAAGTGCTCATGAGAGGCGACAAGGTTCAAATAGATGGTTACTTCAAAAGGGGCAAGGCTTGTAATGTGGTTGCCAAAGAAATAGGATTATAGGCTCAAAGGGGTTAACTAGGTTCCATAACATTTATGCGGGTAAATTATATATATCTGGCTCAACAAAGAAACGCCTATATCACTTCCCAGATTGAAAAAGACTACTATTTCGCTTCGCAAATACACGGGGCAAGTTCTAGACATCAACTGCAATGCACAGAATACACACAAACCTCACACACACATGGCACATAACTCACTCAAGATTGGTTTTCACGACACTCTAGTCAAATCCGTTAAGAAAGTTTAATATTATACGATTTAAGGTACTTATACTAAAGTCAAAAACTGAGCCGAAGCGTTACGACCAGAGTACTCACTATTCTCAAGGCATAACAAAGTCAAGAGATACCGCTTCAATTCAATTCGTAGCACGATGGTTCCTACACCTAAAAAATTAAATCTTATTACACCCGGTTCAACCAAAGCCCTTGGAAAATAATTGCCGCACAAAGAAAAACCAAGGGGGAATTACTACACTACCTACAAAGAAAATCTTTTGTTTTTCTTTAAACTTAATTCCCTCAAGAAAATTGTCTAGGAGATTCATCGTCAGGAAGAGTCCACTTTTTTAAAAATTTTTTCTAAAATACTAAGACGACACTAACTAAAAAATCAAAAATAAAACAAGAATAATATTTACAAGTTACCACCCCACCCTTATTTCATGAAATGTCCTCAGTGCATACACAAACTGACAAAACAAGAAAAAAAAAGTAGGGTGTATGAAAACTCCCTGATCAAGCCTCATCATCGCCTTCATCCTCGAAGGCTGCCCACTTCTCATCTTCCACTTCCTTCTCGTCCCCCTCATTATCATCATCCTCTGACTGCTCCGGGTCGGCCTCGTACTGCTCTGATGTGTTGACTCCTTATCCTCTGGGAGTTTGTATCCATCACCAAGCCTAACAATCTGCTGAGCATGAGCATTTAGCGGAAACCGTTCCTCCAAGATGTTCCTCTCTTCAGTAGTGGCCGGTCATCCCCGATCCGAAGCTGCAAGTCCACCATCCCATATTAATGGGCCATAAAGTTTCCATCGCGAGCATTGCGTTTGGAACCTGTCATTGATGGCATAACATTCTCCTCCATAACCCGGGCACTTGTAATGTCCATTAGTCTAAAGGGTGGAGCAACGATGTGATTGAAAGCTTTCTCCTCCTCAACCTCTTCTTGTCTCAAGTATTGAGTTAACATGTTTGCAAAGGGCATTCGATCAATTCTCTTGCTAGTTCTCACTTGAGTCATCTGGTAGCGAATCAAGTGGCCCACATTCACCCTCTGGCCAGTCATGAGGAAATATAACATGCACTTCCTTTCACGGCTAATAAGAGTGTCTTGGTTGCAAGGTAGGAGAAGTGTATTAAACAATTTCAACCACACTTGAGCCTCTACCCTCATTTTCTTCTTAGGGAATTTCCTATGGCGATTGGTTTTCTTGTCCTGAACCTAAGTCGCCACAGAATTGAAACCACAAAGAGTGTGTCTCAGTTCTCGATATGTAGGACAGGCGATGAAGTTGTCCAAGGGTTCCCGGGGAACATTTGGAGCACCTAATAAATTGCATATTGCCGAGGCTAAAAAATCGATCAACCTTCCCCGAGTAGGCACCGACTGCTTGGGATCCTTTGGATCAAAACAGGCATAAAATTCCGGAAACAGATTGACATTGATAACTCCGATGTTTTTGAACACGTAATTCAACCCCATATCATGAATACCTCTCAAGATTGCTTGGTACTTGGCTTGTAGACGATGCTCATGAATAGCAGATTCCGGCTGTATATGTCTCGGCCGACAACGTTTATACCAGTACTTAACATGTCTAGGTATGCTCTTCATTCCAAATTCCCGTTGTTCCTAAGGTTGTGGGCGAGTGGCTGCTATAGCTGCCACTGCTTGTAGTCCTTCAACCTAACTTGAAGTGGATCCCTCCCCCTTTTCTCTTTTTTAGTGGAGGAGCGGAGGGAGCCTTAGACTTGGACGGAGCAGCGGCTTTGCCCTTGCTTTTAGCGGTATCCTTCTTTGGAGGCATGTTCTACCTACCCAAATGAGCATTAGTCAGTTTAAGATGCATCGCAACATTTCAAAACATGGTCTTGCGACCCCAAACTTAAGAGTTCATCACATGATGTTCAATAAATTTTGAGGTTACTCTGACTTCACCTCGTTATTTTATCATGAGAATCAAGCAATGATACAAGGAGGTTTTCTCCAATTTCGAAGCATCGGATTACCTGTGAGCCACCCCACACTTAAAATTTAAAGTGGTGCACAATGACATAGCACTATTATTACAATCCCGGAGCCTGGGGATCCAATGGGGACAAAGAATGCCTTTGAGGCATTTTGACAAACACTTAGCATGCAATAGTTCCATGAAAGTGCTTGTAGGAATGAGGGATTGCCTCACCCTCCCAAACCGGCTTGGGGATTCCGTTCTACCACTTTTACACACAACAACAACACCATTCTTATGGGGTTTATGGGTTTGGGACACACAAACACATTGTTACTATGACGAACAACCCCAAAAATTTTATCCGATTTCATGCCTTTACCCAATTCAAAATTTGGCAAAGAATGGAGGTAGAAACCATACCTTAGATGTTTAGAAGGAGGGATTGCCCTTAAATTTATGTTGCAAGTGAGGGAAGGAGTAGATGGATACTCCTTATCTTCAATGGGTTTGTGTGGGAGGGGGGTTGGCAGTGTGTTCTTGAGGCGTGAGTGTTTGATATTGCTTTAAGGAAGTGTGGTTGAGGCGTGAGTGTGTGAGATTGTTATGGGGAGTTTAGTTTAGGTTTTAAGGGAAGGGGTTAAAAGAAACAAAACAAAAAAGAAAATAAGCTAAAAACTTACTTGGCGACGCAAGCTTCTGGAGAGATACAAACCTGGTGAGGCGAGCTCCAACGCAAGCTATGGGGCGTGCGGCGCGAGAGTTTTCACGAGATGCACCTGGATATACCCCTTGCTAGGCGAGCTTTAACACGAGAAACTATCCTGGCGACGCAAGCCTTGCCGCTTGGCCAAGCGCGCTAGGAACCTGGCGCCGCGAGGTGTAAAGCCCGATCCACTAGTACTCCCTACAAACATGTTAGTTCCTACAAACAAAAAGAAAAATTCAGTTACGCTAAAAATAAACTACGAATTGGGTTGCCTCCCAATGAAGCGCCTTAGTTAATGTCACGGCATGAAGAATACAACATTACAATGGGTTGCCTCCAACGAAGCGCCTGATTTAACATCACGACACGACGTACACAATCGATCTTAAGGCTCACTCAACATTTTTGGCTCTTGCAAATGAGTCACCTATACTACTTTCATCTCATCCATGCCCAAGTAATGTTTCAACCTTTGATCATTGACTCTAAACTTGCGAGAGCCATCTTCTGATGCAATCTCTACGGCTCCGGCGGGATGAATCTCTAGCACATGGAATGGTCCTGACCATCTTGACTTCAACTTGCACGGAAAAAACCTCAATCTCGAATTGAATAATAATACCACATCTCCCGATTTAAAATTTCTCTCAAGAATATTTTTGTCATGCACCAGCTTCATTCTTTACTTATATAACCTTGTACTCTCAAAAGCATGGTAACGGAACTCGTCAAGTTCATGGAGCCCTATGACTTTACTAGTCCCAACAGCCTCCAAGTCCAGATTTAATTGCCGTATCGCCCATAAGGCTCTATGCTCTAACTCCACTGGTAAGTGACATGCCTTCCAAACACCAATTTATACAGTGACATACCAATCGAGTTTTGAATGTAGTGCGGTAAGCCCATAGCGCATCATCCAACTTTCTCGCCCAATCAGTCCGAGTAGCATTTACAATTTTGGTAAAAATACGTTTGATTTCTCTGTTTGACACCTCCACTTGCCCAACTTGTTTGTGGGTAATACAGAGTAGCAACTTTATGGCGAACATCATATTTCTCCAACAACTTTGCAAAGGCTTGGTTGCAGAAGTGAGTGTCTCCATCACTGATGATCGCTCTTGGAGTACCAAATCGAGTGAAGATATTTTTTTCTCAGGAAAAAAATAACTGCCTTCACATCATTTGGTGGAAGTTCCGCGGTATCTACCCATTTCGAGACATAGTCCACCGCTAGAAGTATGTACTTGTTATTATATAAGCTGACAAATGGTCCCATAAAATTGATTCCACATACATCGAATACTTCCACCTCTTGAATTGGGTTCATGGGCATCTCGTGTCTACCGGAGATATTCCCTATCCGTTGGCCCTCATCATAACTTTTCACCCAGAAGTGAGCATCTTGAAACAACGTCGGCCAATAAAAACCCGACTCCAACACTTTTGCAGTTGTCCTTACCCCTCCAAAATGACCTCTATACGGTGAAGCATGACATGCCTGCAAAACAGAAGATTGGTCTATCTCAGGAATGCATCTCCGGATCATGTTATCAAGACAAATCCTAAACACATATGGTTCATCCCAGAAATACAAGCGACAATCACGAAAAAACTTTTTCTTTTGCACTGAAGACAAGTCATAAGGAACATTATCGCTTTCCAGGTAATTTGCAATATTCGCATACACATCATTGAGCATCATTGAGGTGGATCGTGCATAGGTTGGTGGCTAAAAGTTGTTCATCTGGGAAAGTCTCCATGATCTCTTCCACCCCAGCCTTCTTTTCTGCTCCTTTAAGCCTGGAAAAGTGATCAGCAACTTGGTTTTTTGTTCCCTTTTGGTCACGGATTTCTAAGTCGAACTCTTGTAGCAGTAGCACCCATCGAATTAGGCGCGACTTTGACTCCTTTTTTCTCAATTAGGTACCTAAGTGCAGTATTCAGTATAACAATAACCTTAGAGCCTATTAGGTATGACCTGAATTTATCAAATGCGAAAACCATGACTAGCATCTCTTTCTCGGTCACTGTTAATTTAGTTGGACGCCGCTCAAGGTTCTACTTGCATAGTAGATAGAATGTATGACTTTATCTTTTCTCTGCCCAAGAATTTCTCCCATAGCATAGTCGCTTGCATCACACATCAGCTCGAAAGATTGCCCCCAGTCGGGAGCCATTATGGTTGGTGCTGTCACCAGTCTCTTCTTCAACTCCTCAAACGCTACCCTGCAATTCAGAAAACATAACAGGGTGATTTTTTTCAAGCAGTTTACACCAGGGGTTAGCAATTTTGGAAAAATCTTTTATAAACCGTCTGTAGAAACCAGCGTGGCCAAGGAAACTTCTTATTAATTTGATGGAAGTAGGTGGTGGTAGCTTTTCTATCACATAAACCTATGCACGATCCACCTCAATGCCCTTACTTGACACTAGGTGCCCCAAGACTATACCTTCTTGTACCATGAAATGGCACTTTTCCCAATTGAGCACCAGATTAGTCTCCACACATCTTTTCAACACTCTTTTTAGATTCTTAAGGCAGTCATCGAATGAGTCTCCCACCACTGAGAAATCATCCATGAAGACTTCCATTATCTCCTCTACCATATTTGTGAAAATGGCCATCATACACCTTGGGAATATGGCGGGTGCATTGCATAGGCCGAACGCCATTCTCCAAAAAGCGTAGACGCCATATGGACAGGTGAATGAAGTTTTCTCTCTATCTTCCGTGGCAATAGAGATCTGATTATACCCTGAGTATCCATCCAGAAAGCATAAGTGGGACCTCCCAGCCGATCTATCTAAAATCTGATCAATGAACGACAGGGGAGAATGGTCTTTTTGGGTGGCCTTGTTCAATATTCTGTAGTCTATACAAATTCGCCATCTCGTGACTGTTCTTTTTGAGATCATCTCGTTGTTCTCATTTTGCACTACATTCATTCCACTTTTCTTTGGCACACATTAAACTGGGCTAGCCCAGTTGCTGTAGGAGATGGGGAAAATGACTCCCGCATCTAACCACTTGATCACCTCCTTTTTCATGACTTCTTTTATGTTGGGGTTCGGCCTTATTTGATGTTCTATGGAAGGTTTGTGCCCATCTTCCAGTAAAATCTTATGCATACAGAAGGACGGGCTAATACCCTTAATGTTTGCAATGGTCCAAAAAATTGTAGTTTTGCACTCTATTAACACCTGCAAAAGCTATTCTGCCTGCACATCTAACAAACCAGATGAGATAATAACATGTAAAGTTGAGTTAGGTCCCAAGAAAGCATACCTGAGGTGAGGTGGTAGTGGTTTCAGTTCCAACTGTAGTGGCTTTTCGATCGATGTATTAGCTGGAGAGTCTTTCTTTCTTTCTTCTAAGTGTAAAGACTCAAATTCGAGTTCTCTTTTCCAGAACCCTTGGCCTTCAAGACCCAGCACCCACTTCGCCAAGTCCTCCCCATTTACTTCTTCTAAGTTCATGAGACATGCTGCTAGGGGGTCTTTAGCGTTCAGAGCCTCATGTTCCTCCTCCAAAATTACATCCACAGCTTCTATCAGAGAGCAGTTAGCAAATTCACTTGGTCGCCGCATAGACATCTGCACATTGAACGTTATCTCTTCATCGTTCAGTCTCATCTTTAGCACTCCAGTTTCACAATCAATTAGAGCTTTACCAGTGGCCAAGAATGTCCTTCCCAAAATTATGAATATCCTCGTCAACCCGACAGTCCAGAATGAAAAAATCTGCTGGAAACACAAACTTTCCAACCTGCACTAGTAAATCATCAAGGATACCTGATGGCCTCTTCATTGTCCAGTCGGCTAGCTATAGTAACATGGATGTGGGTCTTGATCTCCCAATGCCAAACCTTTTATAGATAGCCAAGGGCATCAAGTTTATGCTTGCCTCCAAATCACACAATGCTTTAGCAAAAGCATAGTTGCCTATTGTGCATGGGATTGTGAAACTCCCTAGGTCTCACAACTTCTCAGCTATGGGTCTCGTTACCACATCACTACAGGTCTGGGTTAGTGTAACAGTGGCCAAGTCTTGAAATTCAAACTTGCGAGACATCAAATACTTCATCATTTTGGCATACCCAGGCATCTCTCTCAAGGCGTCAATCAGTGAAATGTTCGCCTGGATTTGGTTCAACATCTCTATGAATTTCTTATACTGCTCATCCTTATGATATTTGGCCAATCTCTGTTGGAAGGGTTCTGGAGGTCGCTTCCTTCCTGTGGTTTGAGTTTGATCCTGCTCGGGCATTGCTTCTACTATCATTTCTTGCACTACCTCAGTCTCCTTCGCAACCTAATTATCTTTGCTTGTGATCTCTTGTGAATGTTGTATTGTTACCTCAGCTAACCCTGTTGAATTATCTACCCCAATGGGTACTGGCACAAGTGTTTCAGTTGGTCGGCTTCGTGAGAAATTTCTTGCTCTAGATCTAGATCTCTACCATTTCTTAGACTCACCGCCACAAGTTGCTTCGGGCCCTGCTCTTTTGGATTGACATGGGTGTCTGTATGTAGCGTCCCTTGGGGACGATTATTCAGAGCCATCGATATTTGCCCTAGTTGAATCTCAATGCCTTTGATAACTGAGTCATGTGATACTACCTTTTCTTGCATCCGGTGGAACTTTTTTTCCATTTTCCTTCTGCCCCATTGAGTTGTTGTAGCATTTCTTTAATTTCAAACAACCTATCATCTTGTCTCACTATTTGTGGTTGTTGAGGCTGTTGATAATCTAGCTGCTGATTTTGCTAGTTGTATCCTTGTTGCATTTGGTAATGCACAACTTGACCCTGTTGTCGCATAGCTGCAGGATTGTTGCAATTATTGTACTGTTGTTGTGCTGGCCTATAATATTGATTCTACTGCCCCCAATTCTAACCACCTTGCCTCTGTCCTCCATAGTTGGCCACATAGTCATATTTCCCTGATAGTTCTGGTTTTCACTTTCAGCACTCCACGACCATACATACAGTTGGTTAATGCAGGGTGTACATAAGCTCCCATTAGTAGCATCAACTATGTGTACCTGCTTCTAGCCTGATTCATCAATCGTTTTGGTGAGGATACTCATTTGCGTCATCAGAGTAGCCATATTCTCGGCTATGGAGTTGTTTGGGTCCAAGGCTACTACTGAACGATAGGACTGATTGTAGAGTCTCTTGTCATCCATCCTGAGTTTTGAGCCCTTTTATCCAGTAATACCTTGTATTCTCTGAATGTTTTGCTCAGAATTGCTCCACCTGCTGAAGCATCAACATTGGTCTTCAAGCTGTCTGCCAATCCCATGTAGAACCTTTGCCCCAACATCTGATCTGGAATGCCATGATGTGAACACTTAACTGGCATACCTTTGAACCTCTCCTACGTTTCTTACAGTGTTTCGGTTGGTTTCTGCCTGAAGCTCAATATCTCATCAACTTGTTTAGCAGTCTTATTGGATGGGTAGCACTTGTTCAAAAATTTCTTGACTAATTCATCCTAAGTAGTGATGGAGTTTATGGTGAGTGAATTAAGCCAAGTTTGAGCCTCTCCAGTCACTGAGGATGGAAACAACAACAACCTTATTGCTTCCGGTGTCACATTTGGTTGCCTTTGCGTGACACATATCCATAGGAAATTTTTCAGATGCTGTTGACGATCGTCAATGTAAGACCCTAAGAATAGTCTCTTGTTCTGCAAAAACTATAGCATGTTGTTTGTGATTTGAAATGATTCTTCTTGTATCTGAGGGACTGCAATTGCGGTTGCCAGATTTTCGGCGGTGGGTTGTGCCCAATCATACAAGGCCGCTTCTGGCACAAGAGGCACCACACCTTGATTATTCGGGTCATTCGCATTATTTCTGTTGTTTGGGTTTTCTATTACGTCATCCATATCTAGTTCGATTCGAAAGGTTGAGTTTTGTTGCTCATTGTCCTTCTTGTTTGCACGATTCAATGCTTGAAAACTTTCTCAGGATCAGATAATGCTTCGAACAATTCACCAGTTCTTGAGGAATTTTTAGGCATGCACCTGTAACACCCAAGACTACAAACATTAGAATTTTAATATATTTAGTTTAAAATGAAGAAAATTGACTAAACTAGGAATTTTAGCACTTCTTTTAGCTGCAAATAGTAACACCATTAACTCCTCGACAACGACGCCAAAATTTGATCACGCCTAAGTATGCCTTATAAAAAGGACTAAGCGGTCGTTGCAAATATAATCCGGTTAACAAGTCCGGAGTCGAATCCATCAGGGAATTAACCTCCTAAGCACAACTACTAGACTCAAACAAATTCACGCAATCAATCTTTAGAAATATTAAATAACAAATTAGACATTTACTCGGATTGCACCAAGGTTACGTTATTCCTAATCCACCTTTAAACCCTCTGTATTGATCCCTCACATACGTTAGGAGTGATGTTGTTCAACAACTACCTAACTATGTATTCTCTTCCAAGCAATACACACTAAATAGGCATAGTCAATTGAGAGCTCTTCAATCGACCACAAACTAAACGTAGTTGAACAAATAGAGGAAAAGCTACGGCAAATCTATATTAAACATAATAGGAAAATCATCCTCCAATAGGTTCCATCAAAATCCTAGATTAGAAGTTTAGCTAGTCAAATTCATAGTAACAATTTTCCAAGTATTTTGCATAAACAAATTACAAAGAAAAGATGAAGGAATGTAGAACTTGGTGATTTTTTCCCTCAAAAGTTGTTCCACGAGCTATTCTTTCCCCAGGTCGCAAAACTCCCTCAAAAGTGGCATTTAATGACTATTTATTTGTGTAGAAAAAGACCTAAATAACATAGCCCTAGTCCAAATCAAACAAGGAGACGAAATAGGCTTTTAAAATCCGGATCACGTTCGCTACGGACCTCGCCTCGCGAGGCAAAACACGAGCTTCACCTTGCCTCAGCCTGTGCGGCGCAAGCCCTGCCGCGCGCTTCAATCTCGCCCTACCCTTGCATCGCGTGCTTCAACACGAGCTAAAGAGCTCGCCTCGCCTGCTCTAACGCGAGCCAATTGTCTTGTTTCGCATGCTACTTTATTTTCCTTCTGCTCAATTCTTTCTTTCTTCTTTCCTATTGTTTTCGAGCATGGTTTACACTTTAAATATTCACTTTGCTCCAATTTCATCTCTAATGTACCTACACATAAAATAGACTCAATTAAGCGCAAATATAATATAGTTTAGCATTAAAGCACCTAAAATGTAAGGTAAGTAATGCATTAAAAATATGGAGTTATAGCCAAACATCATAGACCCTCGATCAGGGAAACATAAGCACCGCATTAATAAAGAGAAAACAAGAAGCGCAACAACAAGAAGTCATGTAAAAGTAGCATAAATAGCAACCGAATAGTATTAATGAAAGAAACGACACGTAGTCATAGAAATCTAATATCAACAGAATATGAAAAGTACGTACTAATATTATTGGTATGATAAGGAGAACACTAAACTAACTAATCTACTATCCTAATCCTCGACCTCCACACCTTGCTATCAAGGGTCATTGCCTCGGTCAGCTGCAACTGCGCCATGTCTTGCCTAATCACCTCTCCCCAATTCTTCTTCGGCCTACCTCTATCTCCTTAGGCCCTCCAATGTCAACCTCTCACACCTCCTGACCGGAGCGTCGGTGCTCCTCCTCCTAACATGTCCAAACTATCTAAGTCTCGCTTCCTGCATCTTGTCCTTAGTAGGAGCCACACCCACCTTGTACCGAATAACTTCATTTCTAATCCTATCTAACTTTGTGTGCCCACACATCCATATCAACATCTTCATTTCTGCTACCTTTATCTTCTGGACATGGGAGCTCTTAACTGGACCACAAATCGCCCCATACAAGATAGTCGGTCTGACCACCACTCTGTAGAACTTACATTTATGTTTTTTTGACACCTTCTTATCACACAAAACACCGGAAGCAAGTCCTTATACTTTCATCCATCCCGCCCCAATACGATGTGTGACATCTCTGTCGATCTCCGCACCCTTTGTATACAAAATTGACCTGTCGATCAAAATTAATTGTATTTGATAGCCAAAAAATTATATGAAATATATAAATTATGTATCATACACACACACACACACACACACACACACACACACACATATATATATATATATATATATATATATTCTCTAGTAATTTAACAAAACGTCCCTGTTAGACCACAAAGATCTACAACTTACATTCTAAGATTAAATTTTTCATTTTCATTTATGCAAAAACATGTTTTAAGTTTTATATATATACAATGAATGTGCTCTTTTGGGTAGGTGGGTGGGAGTGGGGGCTT
>ML356179.1:0-13468 GCA_005239505.1 Nicotiana paniculata | reverse complement strand
GGGGGGGGGGGGGGGGTATGTCAATTTTAGGCTAACCAGAAAGTTGAGTTGGATCCTTTAAAGGCGAAACTCTCGATCGTAGTTTGGCGACCTATGTTCCTATGTTCAGTAGGGACGTTTAGTTTTTTGATTAGAGTAGGGGTTGCGAGAGAGCAGAGCGTACCACCCTGTCATAGTCACGAGTCTGTTTATAGTCGCGATAGTTGTCATAGCCAACAAGGTTGAAACTTCCACGAAAAAACTTCGAATTGAAAAGGCGATTCTCCCGATGAACTGATCGTACCCAAAACCGACACAAATGAACAAAGTAAAGTATCGCTTGAGAGAACCATGTCGGAAGAACTCAAAAAAATGACCCGTAACAGGCCTTCTTCATCGTTGTATATTGTGAGGCCAGTTAGTTTTGGGTGGATCAATAGTGGGAGCAAGAGTAGTCCCTAAAGGTGAAAACCAACACATAAACGAAGTCATATCACTATAGACTACTGTCCCCCCACTCCCCAAAAAAAAAAAATCACTATTAGAAAATAACTTAATTTTCATTAGCTGACAATAAAAATAATTTTGCACACTATTAATGTTAATATAATCAGTAATAGCAGGTTCGCACAATTCGTATTTCACAATATCATAGTTATTATATTATAAATATTTATCCATTATTGCATGTTACACTTACATAAATTATAATAAGTTAAACTCATCAAAAATACTAATTGCTTATCTACTTTACATTTCATTCTCGAGATTGCGAGGAATTAATTTGATTAATATTTCAGTATTTCTTTGTACAATTTCCAAATATCTAAACTTAACTTTAAAATAAATGAAATTAATCTAAATTAATTTTAAAAATGTATGAAATTGATACTTAATAAACGAAAAAATTGTCAAATAATTACTCTCTCCATTTAAATTTATGTGAATCTGTTTGACTAGGCACGAGGTTTAAGAAAAAATTATACATTTTAAATTTGTGGTCTTAAACATGTCTAAAAAAGTTCAGAGTATTTGCGTGGTTATAAAAGCTTCTCATTAAGAGTAAAATTAAAAGTTTAAGCTAAACTATTTTTAAATTTAAAAAGAAATTATTCTTTTTGAAACGGATCAAAGAAAAAATAAATTACATAAATAGAAACGAAGGAAGTAGAATTTTGGATTGGAAAAAAAAATGAAAGAAGGAAAATCTGTAAACGTCAATGGATCCAGGAGGAGCAAATTGGGGCATTTATTAGGTTTTGAGATCCAAGGGAAGCACATGCTAAGGGAACCTAATAAAGCAAAGCTCATCAGATTTGGAAGTACATTTCCAAATTTAGGCACGTGTCAAGGATTTGTGTCGGTGACCCTCCACCTTTCTAAATGACCAATTTATCCTTCCAAATTTTCTTTTTATTTGAGCAAACAAAAAGTATTTGTATTAAAAATTACATAGTGTTCAGTACATAACATCCATACTTTATGTCACTAAGGATATATTGATTTCCTAACCTTGCTAGAACATTGCAAGCATCATAAGATAAAACAAAAACATAATGTTCTTCTAGTTCACTTCCATCATAAGAAAGCGGTTGTACAAAAAGTTTTTTTCCCTTTGTTTGAGCATTAGCTTTCTTTGTCAGTTGATGAGCTACATTATTCCCTTCTTTGAATACATGTTGGAGGGTTACTTTCTTCTGTCGGTGCATTAACAACCTGCATTCATTAGCAATATCATTATATAATCTGTTGCCTTGTTGTATAGAGTGAATTACCTCCGTGGAGTCTGTCTCTATTTCAAGAGGAAACATTTCTCATTCTTGTGCTGTTTTGAGTCCCTCTAGGAGTGCCTTGATTTCTGCTTATAATGATCCGCTAGCATGGGTAGATTTTGCAAAACCAACTACTCATTTTTCGTTGGCATTCCTGAATACACCTCCCAAGCCATATTTTTGGTTGTTGTTATTGAAACTAGCATCTACATTAAGCTTAAACCATCCTCTTGGTGGTTTGTGCCATCTTACTTTTATGAGGATTTTTTTTGAAGGGTTGAGACTTTTTTCAGTGAGGAGCTTAACTTCAGTAGACCTTTGAATAACTTGATCACCATTTATAGGATTGTCAATATTGTTTTGATTGTTGTTATTCTTATTTAACCAAATGTTCCAGATGGCAAATGAAAAGAAAGAATTTTAATTTATAAAATTGTTCTGCAGTGGGTAGTCAAAGGCTTTTAATTGTAGAAATCAGTGTTCATCTTGTTTTTTTATAAAAATTTGCCACCCAAGTTTATCCCAAAAAGGGTTGATTTTATAATTAAAGAAAATATGGGTTATGGATTCCTCTTCTTTGCATTTGCATATAGGGCAGTTGGGATCAATGTTTAAATCAATTCGTGACAGGTATTTTCTACATGGGTATCTTGTTGTGGAGATATTGCCACAAAAAAAATTAATCTTATTAAGACAACTTAGATCCCAAATTCATTTGAAATCTAATTGGTTGTTCGGAGGAGATTCTATAAGATTGTAGCAAGACTTGGTTGTGAAAAAACCTTTTGTAATTAGTGACCATATCGGAATATCACTAGTTGATGACTTTAAACGAATTCTTACTTTACAGATGCTTTCTTTAATGTCATTTGGGAAGTTAAGTGATAGCTCATTGAAGTTCCATTTTTTTTCATCAAAGATGTCCTTTATTTTTATGGAATAGTCACTAATTGAGAGAGGGTCTTCCACAACATCTCTAAGATTTCCTAGATTGGGAATCCAATTGGCCTCCCATATGTTCATATTGGAATGATAATGGGGTGATCGTGTAATACCATTGGAGCATAACTCCTACCCCTTTTGAATGCTTTTCCAGATGAAAGAGTATTTATTTTTAGCAATACTAGTTCCATAAGAGGTGATGATTAGTCTAGCCCAGAGGGTTGTGGCATTTGTAAGAATTCTCCATACTGGGCTAGCTAGTGTGCATAAGTTCTTAGCATTTGCATTATGGATACCAAGACCTCCATTGGATTTTGGTTGACAAATAGTAGACCATTTAACTAGATGATTTTTTTTCCTTTCAGTGGTAATACCCTATATAAAATCTCTTTGAACTTTATCAATTTTATTAAGGACCTTTTTTGGAAGTAAAGTGTATTGCATATAATGGTTGGGTATTGAGTTGAGGCATGATTGGGATAGGGTTGATCTTCCTGCTATATTAATAAATTTCATTTTCCAGGACGCTAGTTTAGATCTCATTTTACAATTATGAATTGGTAGTCTATTGGCCTTGGGAATTTGTTTAATATAGAGAATCCTAGGTAGGTGCCAAAGTTATCACTTTTTTAATACCTAGTCTATTTGTAACATCCTTAATAAGGGGCCCAATGCAATATTTTAAAAAGAGAAATTTTGATTTAGCAGTGTTAATACACTGCCCTGATAAGTCACAAAAATAGTCTAAACCATTCTTAATAGCTTGGCATGATTTGTTATTAACCTTTGCCATTAAAGCAAGGTCATTTGCAAAACATAAGTGAGAAAAATTTGGACATTTTCTTCCTATGGTTATTGGATCCCAATTCCTAATATCGACTTGATGATTTATATATCTTGATAGCATTTCTAAGCAAAGGATGAAGATATAAGGTGATATAGGATCACCTAACCTGATACCTCGACTTGGCTCGAAGAATTTTGTGATGGAGCCATTAACTAAAACTGCTATAGTGCTTGTTGATATACAATTTAATAACAGTTTGAAAAATTTAGGAGGGAAATTGAAGTATATTAGAGTGTGATGAACAAAAGACCATTTTAAACGATCAAACACCTTTTTCAGATCAGTTTTTAAGATCATGTGGCCTTAAGCTTTTTTAAATTGGAAACTAGTTCTTGAATGATGATTGCATTGTTAGAAGCTCTTCTATTTTTCATGAAGCTAACTTGAAAGGGACTTATGATTTGTTCTAGGAATGATTTTAGGCGGTTTGCGAGGATTTTTTTAATTAATTTTTAAATAGCAATAGTTGAGAAAGTCAACTTAGAGTTGACTTATTGGTAAACGACCTCGGAATATGGATTTTATGGATCGGATAGCTTCGTTAGGTAACTTGGGACTTAGGAGTGTGTTCAGAATATTTTTGTGATGTGCGATGTAGAATTAGGCTTGAATTGACGAAAGTTAGTTTTTGGCGATTTCCGGTCGGTACTGCAAAATAGGCTATCAGGGTCGAAATGGAATTCCGGAGGTGGAACAGGTCTGCAATGTCATTTTGAGTATGTGTGCAAAATTTCAGGTCAATAGGAAGTGTTTTGGTTGGTTTCGACATAGTTGGCAAAATTTGGAAGTTTCAAAGTTCATAGGCTTGAATTTGATGTAATTTTGGTATTTCCGTGTTGTTTTTGGTGTTTCGAAGGCTCGACTAAGTTGGAATAATGCTACGGGGTGTGTTGGTATGTTTGGTTGGGGCCCCGAGGGGCTCGAGATTCATTTTGGATGGTTAGCGGGGTTTAGAACTTGGAAAATTTGCAGCAAAAGCTGCTGGTGCTGGCCGCACCTGCGGTAGGGCAGCCGCAGGTTCGAAGTTTTGGCCGCACCTGCGATGCCGCAGGTGCGGAGGATTGGCCGCAGGTGCGGGATTTGGTCAGTTAAGTGGGATTCTGCAGGTGCGCACCTGGGACCGCAGGTGCGGGTCTGCAGGTGAGACCAAGTGTTCGCAGGTGCGAAAATGCTGGCAGAAGCAGTATAAAAAGGTCCTCCGTGAAAATTCTCTCATTTTCACCATTTTTTGCATGCGGGAGGAGTTCCTTGAAGAAAATTTGAAGAAGGGAACTAGTGATTCTTCAGTAAAGGTAAGTTCTCTAGTTATTAACATCGTTTCTATGCTATTTTGTTTGGATTTGGCTTGAAAATTGAAGGATTTAAGTAGGAAAAGGTTGGAAAGAAGGGGTTGAGAATTGGATTTTTTTGGAGGTTTTGGGTAGGCAATTGTGATCCGATTGTGATGATTTTGGTATGAGTAGAATCGTGGGAGGACGAGGTTTCTAGTGATGTAAAAATTATCGAATTCCGAGACGTGGGTCCGGGGCTCGGGTTTTTCCGAATTTCGTGATTCTTGTGTAATTTGATAGTTTTCGATTGGGTTGTGTTCCTTGGTTATATATTGATGATGTTAAACTGGTTTTGGATAGATTCGGAGCAATCGGGAGCCAATTTGAGGGGCAAGAGCATTACGGACTAGTATTGTATCCCGGTAGAGGTATGTAATGGTTATAAATCTTGTCCTGAGGGTATGGAACCCCGGACTACATATTTCTCACTAAGTTTAGAAAGGCGCACATGTCGGATGACGAGTATGTGGCGCATACTGATTTTTGGATTGGACTAGGTCCTCTCCGCGGCAACTAATGAGTTGCATATTTTACTCAAAACCTTATGTTAAATTATGTTCTAAAGATTTGTGAAATATTTGAGCTATAAGCCATGTTTGGGGCTTCGTGCCGATCTGTTTAGACCCTTGGGGGCTTTTTACTGCTGTTTTTCCTCAGTATTTGTTGATGATTTCACTCAGCCTCATTGTGCATACTGTTTTTTGAAACTCAGCCTGATTTACACTACATGAGATTTAAAATGATGTTTTGGGTCGAGTACCCTATTTTTACTGATTCTCCCGAGGGGCCTTTTGAGTGGTTCTACTGCGTGTGGCCGAGGGCCAAGAGTGATGGTGAGGTGCTGAGTGATATTAGCGCTTGGGATGAAGGAGCCCCTCCGGAGTCTGTACACACCCCCAGTGAGCGCACCGAGTGCCGAATGACGAGTGATTGAGAGGTGCTGAGTGATTGTGAGGCATGCCCGAGGGGCTGATTATGATACATGTTTTTGCCCGAGGGGCTACTTATGATTTTACTACATTCATTTTCATACTAAATCTTTCGGTTTGAAGTGTTGAAAAATGTGCATTCTTTAAAAGACCTTTTTCTGAAGTTGGTTTTAAGGCATGATGATTTTGTATATCTATGTTTATATTATTGGAAAGTAAGGTTGTGTATATTGTGATTTGATGGCATTTAATTTGGTGTGTTTCCTTGCCGCTTAGACCTGATTTATTTTCATTACTGCTGAGTTGGCGTACTCACATTCTCCCTGCACCTCTATGTGTAGATTCAGGTGCAGATATCGAGCCTTAGCCATTCATTCCGCACGGATCCGAATTTGCGGGATATAGAGGTAGCTGTTCAGCGTTCGCAGCATCTCTATTTTTCCCATCTTGTTGTATCTAGCTTTATTCGGAGGTTTTTGTATTATAATAGTATATTTTGGCTTATTCTTCTAGATGCTCATGACTTGTTGGATCCGGGTTTTGGGGTTGGTGGCGCTGTATATTGGCCTATTATATTCAGTAATTTTTGTATATTTTATGAAATGCTTGAAACTTTATTGGGATTTTTAAAAGAAATTGCGAACATGCGGTAGTTGGCTAGCCTTGTTCGGCGATAGGCGCCCTCACGGCCGGTTTAGAATTTGGGGTCGTGACAGGACCGCATAGTTGTCGCATTCTTTCCCCTTTGATTTTGTGTGGGAGGTTATGCGATGCACTATGCGATCGCATAACAGGTATGCGGAACGCATAGTGGTCGCATACCTGGGCAATGTGTTTTCCGATTTTGGCCCATTTTGAGGGCCATTATGCGACCGGAATGTGGACCGCAGAACAGGAATCCTGACCGGGCTCCTATTTTCTAATTTTTAAAGCCCGACCCCCTGTTGAATAAAACACCCCACCTCTTTATTTTTAACCATTTTCTGAACAAAATTAGACAGAGGGGAGAGAGGGTTCTTGAGAGAGAAAGCTTCATCTTCATCAATTGGATTTTCAAAGTCACCCAGGCCTGGAAATTTTGAGTAATCGTCTTCTTATTCATTCTAACAGGTAAGAATCCCAAACCCCTTTCCATTAGTTTTCAGGTTTTAAACAAAAGGGGACTCTCATGAATTGATTCTTCATACCTTGCATGCATGATCATTAATGTCCATGATCTAGTAAGAGGAAGTGGGTTGGAGTGAAAATTCACAAAGAAGGGGTTGGCAATCTAAGGGGTCACATAACATTCGATAAAATGCCTAAGAGAGTTCGGGTTGTATTCATGATTTCCAATTCTAAGATAAATGTATTAAATTGTGCACTAGATCGACGGTACTAGACGGTTCGGTGAATTGTGAGTAGAAGTTAAAAAGGAAGTTCGACTCCAGGTATGTATGGCTAACCTTAATCTCCGTAAAATCACCCTGTTGATGCCCAAATATATGGTATGAGTTTCTTGTGGAGTAACTGTGAACAAATTGTCTGTGGAATGATTGTGTTGAAATGTAAGACTTGTTAAATGTCTAAATTCTAAAATGTGATGGTATGAAATGATGGTAATGAACTAAATGTGTGTATGTACTTATGTACTAAGGGCTATGTAACAAGTGACGAAAGAAGGTCGGGAATTGATTTAATTGAACTTCATTCAAGGCAATATCTTATATGATGCACTATTGGTAAGATTTATTGTGGCCTGGCTTCTTATGAGTTGTTGATTGAAATGAAATCATATTCTTGTTGATGAACACCTTTGTGGTTAAATGATTTGCTGGTAAGAACTATTATGAACACATGATTGTTTGGTTGTTATGAAATAGTAGTCTTGATAGTTTGAAGCCATGTGATTGAATTGTGAACTGTTGTTGTTTCCTATGAATTGTGATGTCCGGTGGGATCGGGTTGCACGCCACAACATGAAGGAATAAGGGTTGAGAGGTAAAAATGGTGGAATGTAAATTGTCCGGTGGGATCGGGTTGCGCGTCGCAACATAATAAATGATATTAAAATGTGATTGTCAGGTGGTATCGGGTTGCACGCCGCAACATGAAGTAATAAGGGTGGAATTTTGAGAAGGAAAAAGGGTGGAGCGTGATTGTGTTGAGATGAAAAATCTGTGAGACCCTTAATTTCAATTGTTCTGTATCACTGTGTATTACGTGTTGGTTTGCTTAACTGTTTGCTACCTGTGCATTTCCTGATTTTACTTAGAGTAAAGTTTGTTCATACATACTAGTACTATTCAATGGTACTAACGTCCCTTTTGTCGGGGGCGCTACATTTTTATATCGAATGTAGGTGGTTCCATAGCAGGAAATTCAGCCCACCGTCAGTAGTGCCTCCTCTCTATCCCGTCAGCTGTACTGGTGAGCCCCACTTCCTCTTAGGACTGTATGTGGTTCATGCCACTTCCTTTTGAGTCTGTTATATATTGTAAGGTATAGCCCGTGCCTTGTTACCGACAAGTATTGATAGATATCCGAATTGTCAGCAGGTTAAGGCCGAGCATCAGCGGCCCGGTGGGTTGACTCAGCTTATGGAAATACCTATGTGGAAATAGGAGATGATCAATATGGACTTCGTGTTGGGGTTACCTCGCACTCAGCACAAGTTCGACTCAATTTGGGTAATAGTGGATCGACTCACGAAATCAGCTCACTTTTTGCCAGTCAAGTCAACCGATATTGCAGAACAGTACGCTCAGTTATATATCAAGGAAATAGTCAGACTGCATGGTACTCCAGTTTCTATTATCTCAGATCGAGGGGCCCAGTTCACAACTATTTTTTGGAGGAAATTCTAGCAAGGTTTGGGTACTCAGGTAAATCTCAGCAAAACTTTCCACCCACAGACGGACGGTCAAGCGGAGCGGACTATTCAGACGCTTGGGGATATGTTACGGGCTTGTGTTTTGGATTTCAAAGGTAGTTGGGATGATCACTTGCCGCTTATCGAATTTTCTTACAAGCATTCGGTACATGTATCAGTCAGTGGAAGAGTGAAAGGGTCACCACTACTGAGAATCCCCCCCTAATCTTAGATAGGTCGTCTAAGGGTTTGCCGCGGTTCATTGCTGTGCTTACACACAAGGCTACCCTTTTCCGAAAGCTCCGCAGGACCACCTACCACTACTCTTCGGCCGGAGGGGTTTATTGCACAAAAACGCCGGGGCGCAGGCTCCCGAAGAGAGAAGCCCAACGGATGTCAGATGCAAAGCCCCGCACCTCATTAAGATCATATTGGCATACTCTCCCAAAAAAAGAAAGAAATTGAGCCCTAGGTATGTTGGGCCGTATCGGATTGCTCAAAGGATAGGACAGGTGGCCTATCGGCTGGAGTTTCCCCCTAAAATGTCGCTAGTGCACCCGGTGTTCCATCTGTCTATGTTGAAGAAAGTGGTTGGAGATCCATCCGCCATCATGCCAGTTGAGACTATTGAGGTGAATGAAGAATTATCATATGAAGAAATTCTGGTTGCCATTCTTGATAGGCAAGTCCAAAAATTGAGGAACAAAGAAATTGCTTCAGTTAAAGTGTTATGGCGAAGTAAACGAGTCGAGGAAGCCACGTGGGAAGCGGAAAAGAAAATGAAAGAAAAATATCCTCACTTGTTTGGTTAAGTCTAGTAGTGATCGTGCAAACTGTCATTCTANTTGCGGTCAATTTTGTGAAAAGACACTCTATCTTCCCCCCCCCCCCCCCAAATGCTCTACTATTGTGACTTCTCAAGTTGTGCCATGATTGTATATGTTGTGACTATTTGGATAATATGCAACCCCTTTGAAATAAATGGAGTTATATGAAACGCATGTGATAGTTAAATGATTAATAGAAGTGTGGATTGGTAATGATTAATTGAAATGTATATTGTGAATTGGAGTGATTGAATTGTATGAGACTCATTAAAGTGACAAAATTCTGTGCAAGTATGTGTCATTAATTGAACCCTGTGTAAAATTGTGATGTAAAAAGAATGAACTATGTGTAGTTGTTAAAGTGATTGAATATGTGCAAGTTGTTGAGGTAACGAAGTTATATACCAGTTGTGGGGATAATTGAAACTGTGTAATGGTGCTTGGAAATGTGATTCGGGGGCTCTCTAGCAGGTAGATAGGCCTAATTACAAAGGAAATTCTGGCAAACTTTTTAGAAAATATCGGAGTTAGTGAAAATTGGGGGTTGGCATGTCATGTTTTCAAAACCAAATGCATTCCCGATCCTCATTTGAGGACGAGTGATTTTAAGTGGGGGGGGATGTAAAGACCCGTAGAATTTATATCTAAAGTAATGCCCGAATAAGTTCCCGAGTTGTTATAAATGTAGAAATTCTTAAAAACGGACCTATTTTTAGTAAAAAGTACCCCCGAATTTGAAAGATATAATTTTCCAGAAACTGGGCATTATGCGACGCACTATGCGATCGCATAACAGGTATGCGGACCGCATAATGGTCGCATACATGGGCAGAACACCGCCCAAATTGAGGACACCTATGCGACCCAGAATGCGATCGCATTTTGGTTATGCGGACCGCATAGTTATCGCATTATTGCCCCTTTGATTTTGTGAGGGAGGTTATGTGACGCACTATGTGATCACATAACAGGTATGCGGACCGCATAGTGGTCGCATACCTTGGCAGTGTAATTTCCAATTTTGGCCCATTTTGAGGGCCATTATGCGACCAGAATGCGGACCGCAGAACAGGAATGCGATCGTATTCATGACCGCATTCCTGTGTCGGGTCTCCTATTTTCTAATTTATAAAACCCGACCCCATGTTCAATAAAACACCCCACCCCTTCATTTTAACTATTTTTTGAACAAAATTAGAGAGAGGGGAGAGAGAATTCTTGAGAGAGAAAGCTTCATCTTTATTAATTGGATTTTCAAAGTCACTCAGGCCTAGAAATTTCGAGTAATCATCTTCGTCTTCATTCAAACAGGTAAGAATCCCCAACCCCTTTCCATTAGTTTTCAGGTTTTAAACAAAAAGGGACTCTCATGAATTGAATTTTGAAAATATAAGTTGATACCTTGCATGCATGATCATTAATGTCCATGATCTAGTAAGAGGAAGTGGGTTGGAGTGAAAATTCACAAAGAAGGGGTTGGCAATCTAAGGGGTCACATAGCATTCGATAAAATGCCTAAGAGAGTTCGGGTTGTGTTCATGATTTCCAATTCTAAGATAAATATGTTAAATTGTGCACTAGATCGACGGTACTAGACGGTTCGGTGAATTGTCAGTAGAAGTTAAAAAGGAAATTCGACTCCAAGTATGTATGGCTAACCTTAATCTCCGTAAAATCACCCTGTTGATGCCCAAATATATGGTATGAGTTTCTTGTGGAGTAACTGTGAACAAATTGTTTGTGGAATGACTGTGTTGAAATGTAAGACTTGTTAAATGTCTAAATTCTAAAATGTGATGGTATGAAATGATGTTAATGAACTAAATGTGTGTATGTGCCTATGTACTAAGGGCTATGTAACAAGTGAGGAAATAAGGTCGGAAATTGATTTAATTGAACTTCATGATCAAGGCAATATCTTATATGATGCACTATTGGTAAGATTTATTGTGGCCTGGCTTCTTATGAGTTGTTGATTGAAATGAAATCATATTCTTGTTGATGAACACCTTTGTGGTTAAATGATTGGCTGGTAAGAACTATTATGAACACATGATTGTTTGGTTGTTATGAAATAGTAGTCTTGATGGTTTGAAGCCATGTGATTGAATTGTGAAATGTTGTTGTTTCCTATGAATTGTGATGTCCGGTGGGATCGGGTTGCACATGAAGGAATAAGGGTGGAGAGGTAAAAAGGGTGGAATGTAAATTGTCCGGTGGGATCGGGTTGCGCGCCGCAACATAATAAATGATATTAAAATGTGATTGTGAGGTGGGATCGGGACGCGCACCGCAACAGGAAGTAATAAGGGTGGAATTTTGAGAAGGAACAAGGGTGGAGCGGTATTGTGTTGAGATGAAAAATCTGTGAGACCCTTAATTGCAATTGTTCTGCATCACTGTGTATTACGTGTTGGTTTGCTTAACTGTTTGCTACCTCTGTATTTCCTGATTTTAGTTAGAGTAAAGTTTGTTCATACATACTAGTACTATTCAATGGTACTAACGTCCCTTTTGTCGGGGACGCTACATTTTTATATCGAATGTAGGTGGTTCCATAGCAGGCAATTCAGCCCACCTTCAGTAGTGCCTCCTCTCTATCCCGTCAGTTATATTGGTGAGCCCCACTTCCTCTTAGGACCGTATGTGGTTCATGCCACTTCCTTTTGAGTGTGTTATGTATTGTAAGGTATAGTCGGGGCCTTGTTGCCGGCAAGTATTGTATAAGCCCTTTGAGGTTCCGTAGACATACTGTGGGTGATGTAGTTATGTATTTCTGGGTAGTAACTGTGCGTGCTCGGAATCGTGGTCCACGTTGGTAAATTAATGTATGTACGTATCATGTATGCTTTTGGGTAATCAATTGTTGAAAATGTTAAAAAGGTAGAAAGGAACTCAATTTGTAAATCTATGTTTAAACACAAAGTTGCTACTTCATAAGGAATAATGTATATGGTCAACACGGGGAAATGCGTGGGGTATGAAAGGCGAATCCAGGTCCGCTTGACTGGGGTCACCCGATTGAGCACCGGTCGTGTCCCTTGTTTTTTGGGGCGTGACACTTCTTCAAAGGATGTCTCTAGGTATCCAATCCTCCTCTTCTTGGACATAAATTTGGGCCATAAAACAATTGTAATATCTAGCCAATTCATATCCTTTATCCTTGAGCTCTTCATCCCAATTAACAACTTCTTCATTTGCACTTGATGTCTAATGACCTTGTTTGACAACACTTTAGCTTGACGTCTTGTTAAAGGCCCTCTTTGAGATTCCAAAGCTTCATTCTTGTCCTTGAATAGATTTGAGCATCCTAGGATGCTATCATTCCCCTCTTCTTGAAGAAAATTCATTCTTGAATTTTGGCCTTGCAAGAAAAAGAAAACATGCACTAGTAAATGGCATCCACTAATCTGAAAAAATGGTAGGAATAAAACATGATAGAGACCATGAGTCCACTTGACCCAGTTACGTCTAATAGGTGTAAATACTCCCTCATAAAGAATATGTACATCATTATCCTAAAAAAATTATGCCTACTTATATTTGTCCAATAAAAATGTCACGACCCAAACCGATGGGCCGCGACGGGCACCCGACACCTTACTCAACCGAGTACCAACGTAACGTATTTTTAGTATCATACTATTATAGGTAAATGATCTAGAGAGGCTATCGTGAGATAAGTGGAATAAAACATGAGGAAATACTCAACATTGGACGACCCAACATGTAATCCAAACATATACATATGACATTGTTACGACCCAAACCGGAGGGCCGCGACAGGTACTAGGTACCTTACTCAACCGATTACCAACAAAACATATATTTCTTACCATACTATCATGGGTAAATGGTCCAAAAGGGTCGTCAGGACATAACCAGAATAAAATATAAGTGCATACTTGATCACGCTCAACTATGTCAAATAAAAGACTAAACGGGCGTTGCAAATATAATCCGGGGTATTACGCCCAGAGTCGATCCCAC
>ML356178.1:5475-16602 GCA_005239505.1 Nicotiana paniculata | reverse complement strand
TTGAGGGACAAATACAGAGCAAGTAAGGGTAAGCATGTAGGAAGCAGAAACACATATAGGCATACAATCAGAAGCTCCTAAGGGTTCAGAGGATCAGGGGTACAGGATGAAACTAACATGGCAGTACCAACCAGTTTAAGATAGGAGAAGATGCTCTAATCTAATGTATCAAACATAAGCATGGAGATTCACATTAAGACAGATTTGGAGTACACAAATACATGCTAGATGGAATCCAAGATCCTAGTTACATGTTGAACAACAGAATAGTAAGTAAAAGCAAATTAAAAACACAATGAACTGCATCAATAATAGAAACATGTTGGTTTGAGAGATGAAATATGAATTAGAACATACCAGTGAAGTGAAGAAAACAGTAACACAAAGTAGAAGATAGGAGATGCAAAGTAGTTAGCATTGGCTTGCAGCCGGCTAACTTAGAATAGTAGCAAGTAGCACAGAAGAGAGAATAGATAGCAAGTTTTAGTTGTGAGAGAGAGAGTTGAACAGATTAGTTCATGTGTCATGGAATGAATAGAGTATATATATATAGTTTGAAACTAGGTGAAAATAAGGTAATAATTAGACTGCCCGGTAATTATGGAACTCAAAGAATCAATTAGTTGCAAAATCAGTACTAGTACTCCCTTAATTAAGGGAGTTAAATTTCAAGTAAGGAAAGGAATCGTGTATAACAAATAAGGAAAGATTTCGAACATAGTAAGCATAGAGTAGGAAATTGGGGTCAGGTTCATAAGGTTTTAATTAAAACACCACAGTAAGAATCAATTGATAGTAAAATTAGTCATGTAATAAGGTAAGAAGTAATTAAAGGTCGTAAAAATATTATCACAGGAAATCAATTAAAGGAAATCAATCACATGAAATTAGGGATTCAAATAGGAGTAGTATTGATTTAAGTATCATCATAGATTATGCAGAGTAAACACACAACGGGGGAGAATCAGAAACCCTAGTAATATTTAGGGTAAAATCACACGGAATTAGGGGTTTACACAAAACTTGACATGGATCACCGAATAAGCATAATACAAGCAGGAAAGTTAAAGATCTAGAGGTATCAATGAACAAAAAATAGAGTAGAATCACATAATAAGCACAGGTAATAGCAGCCAGAAACCCTAACAAGAAATATAGGGTAAAACATCATGAAATCACAGAGTTTTCAAGAGAACATAGTGATCATAATAGGACAGATAAGCATATTGTTGGAAACAAACTTAGAGACACATATTAAAGCCAAGACTTTAGGGTCTTTTAACGAAATAACTCAGACACAGAAAGGGAAAGGCTTAAACATAATGAAAATCACAAAATAATACTTAAAATCTGAAGGGAAATCGTTTTTGAAAAAGGGGTTTGAAACCCTAGTTTTGAGAAATGAAGAGTCGTTTCAATAAACAAGAAGATCTTTGAGGAAAACATGGAAAAACCTCAGAATACGTATATATCTGTGACATATCTAAAAGGATCGGGAGGTTTAAAGTTAGGATTTCCAAAGAGAACCCAGAAAGGAGAAGAGAATAACTCGAAATTGCCGGTTTTAACCGGAAAGTGTAAAGATCTTACTCGGACGGCCATGGGTAGCCGGAAAGATGGAATGAGACCGGAGATGGTGGGTGGACTGCCTATGGTTCACTTGAAGGCCTCAAAACAGTGACAAACGTTCAAGGGGGGAGCCATAAGGCTGGTAGGTGGTTGAATCACCATAGATTTCGGCAAGGCGATGGCCGGAGAAGGGCCAAGTCTACTGAAGGGATTTGAAGAGATGAGAGAGTGTTGAGAGAGATGGCTCAGAAGTGAGAGGGAGAGAATGAGAGACGGGGATAGTCTTATGTTAATTATGGTAAGGGGGATATGGACCGTTGATTTGAATTAATCAACGGTTCAGATTGAGTGAGAGATTGGGCCGAGTAGGTTACTGTATTGGGCTTGGGGGTCTGGGTCAATTTAATTGGGTTAGGGACCAGGATTAATTAGGCTGGACTTTAAATAAAGAATGGCTATTTGTTGAATACCCATTAAAATTAGACAAATAATTAATAACAATAGCTAATAATCATCTAAAATGAAATTAAGGCTAAATAGGTGAAATTAAGGTAATTAATTAATATAGAAAATATAAAATGAATAATTATTGAATATAAAAATACTGAATAAATTGGAAAAGAATTTAATAAAAATATCAGTTATTATAAATAGTTCGAGGAAAAATTGGGTATCAACACCCTCCTCCGAGATTACCCTTCGCGAATGCGGAGGAGCAAACGGGAACAAAAGGAGAAAACCCGATAACAGATATCAGCAATCCAAAAATAGAAGGAAATGGCTCGTAGCACATCCGAAACACACCCGAGACCCTTGGGACCCCGTCTAAACACACAGACAAGTTCTATAACCTAACACGAACTCGCTCGGGGACTCAAATCACATTAAACAACTCCGAAACGACGAATCACACCAAGAATCGAACTTATGAATTTCCAAATATTTCAACTTCTAAAATCCGTGCCGAAACCAATCAACCCAACTTGAAATGACGTCAAATTTTGCAGGCTAGTCCCAAATGACATGGCGAAGTTTTTCCAACTCTCGGAAATCGCGTTCCGACCTCGATATCACTAAAGTCAACCATTGGTCAAATATTTCCACTTTCCAACTTCAACTTTCGTCGAAATGCCTCAAATTACCCTACAAACCTCCAAATCCAAATCCGGACGCAAGTCTAAGTCTAAATTCACCATACAAATCTGCTGACCTCATCCAAAACTCACTCGGGAGTCGTTAAAAATGTAAATCAATTAAATATAACATGAGAATATGAGAATATTTGTACTTTAAATCAATTAAATATAACAAAAGGTACGTAAACATTACTCAAAAAATTTATTGACAAATTTAGATAATTAAAAATGTAAACAGTATAAAATAATTTTAAAAAAGTAAAAATAGTTTTAAAGTAAGAAAATATATATCAATTTTATATTAAAAGAAAAATAGTGACAAAATGTTAGGACAAATGACAAGTTAATAAAAAGTCACATTAGTAAAAAAAATATATGGTACTAAGTACTTGCTAATTTATTAAAGAATTAGATAAGAATCAAATTTTATTTGATTACTCTATAATGTGTATCCTTTAAATTTATATAGATTTTGTTATATTCATGGACGCTGCATTACAAAATAAAATAACAACTAAACTTTATTAAAACATATTATAATTTCATAAGACTAATAATCTATCAAAATATTCGTGCATCGCGCGGATTCTAACACTAGTTTCAATAAATTAACAGTGTGTTAGCACTTTGATGAATCAAGATTTAATTTTAGAACATAGAGAAAATCATATCTGTGATGATTGAGAGGCAATGTCAGAAAGACTTAAAAAGAAAAAAAGAATTACCCCTATTAGCAGTAGCAGTCTAGCATATGACAAAAAACAGATGACTGATTGAATAGTAAGTGAAGCACAATAATTGAATTTTTATCCACTAATAGATATTAAAAAATCATTTATACAGTCAAATTAATTAAGAGTCAACAGGTGTTGAGCATAAGCTCGTGACTTCTGGCTAGTTCGAAGGTGGCATGAGAATGGATGCAAAAATAGCGTATTTCGAGTTTAATTTATATACAACGATTGTAAAAGAATTTCTTAAATTATTAGATTACCCGATTATATCAACATGTAATCCTCCATAAAAATATAAGATTTATAATTCTGAGGACAAAGATAAAATACCCGTTATAACTAGTAAACATGATTTAATGTAAAAATTCTTTGCAATGTTGGAGTATAAATTAAACACACTATCTTTTCACATAGTATAAGTTAACACTTTAATGTTTATTCTTTCTAAAAGTACTTCAACTTAAATTTCCTTATTTTACTATTCCATTCTTGAAAGTTCATCTTTGAAAGCACTCAAAATTTGCAGTATTTAGTTATTGGGCTTTAATATGTCTATCCAGAGGAATTTTTAGAAATTACTGTAGTACAGTGGCTATTAATTCACATTAATGTATTCACGAATACAGTCATGAAAATTTGCCTAATAAGCAGGGAGTCCAGCCAGAGACGTACGCAGAATTTTTATTATTATTTAAAAAATAAATCACTAAAATGACATAAAAGATAAAAAGTTGAGAAGAGTACCACCAGCAAATCCGGTATCCTGTTTGCTACACTCATTATATGTCTATTTAGTAAAATTTTCTGGCGAAGCGGTGTCGGATGACATCGCTTCGACTAACGTGCATCCGCCCTTGAGTCCAGCTGTTTAATAAAGGGAAGATGGTCAATTAGTGTGTATCACTCCTAATTTAACTTAACAAAATCAATTCTACAAATTTTTGTTGCTAGTGCATTGTATTCCATGTATTTGTGCGACTGTATTTACAAATACAGTAAGGTAATCCGCCTAAAAAATAGGGATTACAACTGTTTAATTTTATACTCTATGTATTTGCGGGGCTGTATTTATAAATACAGTAAGGTAATCCGTCTAAAAAGCAGGAACTAAAGTTGTTTCATTATGTATTCTCGCGAGTATATTTATAAATATTGTGAGATAATCCGCCTAAAAATAGTGATTGTCAGTGTTTAATAACGAAAAATGCAATATTGAATTGTATTCAATTTCACAATAATGAATTCAAAAGCTCAATCCATAGCCATTGCCAGATTTGTTCTCTTACTCCCTCTTCGCTTCACATCTATTCTCTTCGCTTCAAAAAGTCCATCATCGCTACAAAAACGGTTGTTACGATGGCTGCCTTGATGGAAAAGGGAGAGAGATTTGAAGGAGAAGAGAGACGATTGAGAATCTTGTTGGTAAAGAGAGAAAGAACATAACTGGTGTATTTCACGCCTCGATGGTAGGGTATAAAATAATTACCTATATTGCTATAAAATAGAAAAAGTAGCTATAAGTAATAATATTTTAAAATTATTTTGGTTTATAATAAATAAGGTGTAATAGTTTGCTATATAAAGCAAAATTTCCTCGAATAAGGGTGTGTTTGGTAAGAAGGAAAATGTTTTTCGGAAAATGTTTTTCAATTTTCCATGTTTGGTTGGCTTAAATGTTTTGGAAAACATTTTCCTTATATACTCATTTTCCCCTAATTAGAGAAAAATATTTTCCTTATCAAGAAAAGGGAAAACATTTTCCAAAACTCCTTCTCAACTTTGCCACCTTCACCAGCCCACCCCCCACCCACCCACTCCACCCCTCTCTCCAAAAAGACTTTATTTTTAAAATTTTAATTTTTTTTCCGTTACCACCCACCTTACTACCCTACCCCCTCCCCCAATTTTTATTTTTTTACCTTAAGTTTTTTTTTATAATTTTAAATTTCTGCTTTTTCATTTTTCTATACCAACCATTCCCCCCTCCCCCACCCCACCCTCACTCCTCCCTCCCCCTGTACAATTTTTTTCTACCTTTTTTTTCTATAATTTTAAATTTCTATTTTTTTANCCCCCACACACACACACACACACCCCGGTAAAAAAAAAATTAAAATATTTTTCAGTTTTAGTTTTTTCATTTTTCGGTTTATAGGTTCAAAATTTTACAAGTTCCAAAGTTATGGGTTCGGAGGTTTATGTGTTTGGAAATTTACGGGTTTAGAAATTATAATGTTTACGGGTTAGAAATTTCGCGGTTCCGAAAGTTTAGCGTTTAAGAAGCTTATGAAATTTGAGTTCGGAATGTTGTTGGTTCGAAAGTTTATGGCTTCATGTTTATTTTATCTAAATTATTTATGAATACTCTTGAGAATTTATTTTTCTTAATTTGGGTATCAAACACCGAAAAATGAATAAGATTACTACTTGTTTTCCAAGAAAATATTTTCTTAGTCATATTTTTCGTTATACCAAACACACCCTAAATCTCATATTGTTTGGTGAGTTTATTTAGAAGAATTAACCTAAATAATCGTCCACTCAATCGTTTAAATAAAAAGTAACTGGTGGAGGCATATATATGATTTTGTGTATTATATTTGTATAATTATGTAAATATATAAAAGAAAATTATAATAAATATGACTGCTATTTTTGTAAAGATCTGATTATTTAGGGTCCCAAGAGAGTGAACAGCTTAGGGCCCATATTCCTTGTATTCAGTTGTGTTTTCATTCTCGAAAATGATAGTTAGTCTTTGAAGGGGAATTTTATTTTAGGAAATCTTATATAAATGTCCCAAATAAGTCCCTAACTTATCAACTTATAGTCATTAACTATATACTTATCAAAATTAGTCAAGCATATATAGAAATTAAAATCCCAAATAAATATGGTATTTCTCTCCAAGAATCACATGTAAAGATCTCCTTCCATATGTTTAAGCGTGATTAGCAATATTAGATGCAAGACACACAAATTTTTTTTTGGATGAGGTAGCAAATAAAGTGATGAAATACAAAAAAAAATATATACAAGATTTCAAAAATCTAAGAAAAACGGATGTTTTTCAATGGGTATGGTTGACATTCATTGAAAACATATAATTGAGTCAATATACAAAATTTGAGGAATATTAAAGGTGACTTTGACTGATTTGATATCAAAATTTGTAGTTAAAATCGAGTTCAATTTTTTTTTCTGGGACACATGTATCACGCATGTATCTCACACACAGATATACATACATTTGATACAAATATGATACATATGTGATACATAAATGATACACAGTGTGATACACACATCATTTTTTTCATGTTCATCTTCTACTTCGAATTTTATATTCAAATCACCTCAAAACTCCACAAATTCATCTCAAAGCTGAGATTCAAGCTCCTTAAGATGTACCCAATCTATTCTAATAACACTCACTCAAAATAAAGCAAAAATCTGATATGTTTTTGCTACAAATAATTAATTGGTTAATATTAATAATATCTTATGAATTGACTAATTTTTATAATAAGCTACTTATAATTGTTCAAATTGGGTTTTAAATGGTACTTAAAAATTTGTTGAAGTTAATTATTTTGCACTTGAGGTTCAATAGTACAGATAAGTGTTTTAGCCCCGCTTGGGTTGGGCTGAGAAGTAATATTTAGGGCCGATAAGGTGACTATATGGGCTATTGGTTTTGGTCAAGATGAAATTAGAAGGGGTATTATCCCTTTTGGACTCTGTCAGAAACTATTTACATCTGATAGTCGAAAAAGTATATAAAATATATAATTTTTCGGCTATTATTTTTACAACGTCTATACAGTGTCATTTTTCCTTGGAAATTTTAATGAAAGAATTACAAGAAAATACACATAACTTCACACCATAACAAAAAATGGCCCATACTTTTAAGTTTTACCCCACCTAGCCCATATTGTACATATTTTGAAAGCACTTGCAAATTAAAAATATGTGTTCTTACAACCATTGCTTTCACTCTCTCTTCTTCTCACATCTTATACATATGCTTCAAGGGGTCGTCCGCCGTTACTGCTTCTCCCTCTTATGTCACCTGGTTGCAATGTAATAAAATTAAAGAGTAGAAGTCCACCATTGAAGGTCATTCAAAGCTTTGCTTTCAAAAATAGAAGTTTTTGATTTTGTTAGTTGTTTGGATTGAGTGTTGTTTCAATTGATTGAAAATATCAAAAGGATTTCAAAATTAAAATTTGAAGTGATTTGGAGTAGATTTGAGCCAGATTTGAGTTGAATTTCATAAAAGACGCAAGAAAAAAGACGAAATCAGTTTTTTGTATAACTATGTATAATCTTGTATAATAGTGTATATGAGTGTATAAACACATCTTATACACTATTATACACTTTTATACACCTTTATACAAACGTATGTAGACGAACTTCTTTCACGATTTTCAGTTACAATTCTTGTTCAAAACCAGTCCAAATCTCCATTAAATGACTTCAAATTTTATATACAACCTCCTTATACTATTTCTAATAAGTTTAAATAACACCCACTCCAAATTTTTCACAAAATCAAATTTAAAATTTAAATCCACGTATTATGCTTGTTAAAAATTTAATTTTACCACCCAAATAGATTTTGTTTGTTGAACTAATATTTGAGTCACCGTTACTGATTCAAAAATTAACTTAAAATCTTGAGCAATCATTTTTAAAAATTAAATAGTAATTTTCGAGAACCTATTGAAGTTGAATGTTGAGTATTAGCCTATTATTTTTGGGCTAGTTGATTGTAAATTGAAATATGGGCTATAAAATTGAAAAGTAGGGAGCACAGTTTTTCTTATGTGAAATTTTTCCAAATTTAATTGGGCTTTGGGGTTAGTGAGCTTAAGTAGTTAAATTGGATCGCTTTGACTAACAATGAAAGTAAAAATTGCACGAGGCGCCCTATTTGGTCGCCCCCATCTAACCTATACCCATTTCTTAAAAAAAATTTAACTTGTACCCACTGTTTAAATAACTTCAGCTCCTCCTTCATTTTCTGAATGTTGAAGATTGAGATATTGTTATGCGTTCTAGCCTGATGATTCATATATATATATATATATATATATATATCTGCTTGTCCCATTATGTTCAGTTTGGTCTTATTCACAATAATTTAACCTCTTAGATATTTTGGCTTTATAGGCACATTGGTTTTTTATTCTAATTTATCTGTAGTAACTTGTTTTCATGTTGAAAATATTTTTCATTATTCAATCTTTGAAATGAACAGCATCAATCGCTGCTAATCATAGTCTATTTTAAATTCATTGTTGTTTTAGAACTCCAGCTCTAAGAATGTTGAAGTTCAGCAAATATAAACAAAAACTTCAGCTCCTAGAATACTGAAGTTCAGCAAATACAAAACAAACTTCAGCCCTGAAGTTCATCACAAACAGAACAAAGCTTCAGCTGAAACATGCTGAAGTTCAGCAAATACAGAACAAAGCTTCAACTAAAACATGCTGAAGTTTAGAAAATACAGAACAAACCTTCAGCTACTAGAATGTTGAAGTTTAACAATTACAAACAAAGCTTCAGCTACTAGAATGCTGAAGTTCAGCAAATACAAAACAAACTTCAGCCCTGAAGTTCATCACAAACAGAACAAAGCTTCAGCTACTAGAATGCTGAAGTTCAGCAATTACAAACAAAAACTTCGGCCAACACATGCTGTTGTTTTATTGAACTGAAGTTTGCGTGATTGCCTTTGCAAGCCAGGCCAAACTTCATGCAAAAAATCTGAAGTTTTGCTCCACTTCAGGCAAAAGTTTTTGCTACTTCAGGCCCGTATGCCTGAAGTTACGGGAAAAGTTGGTACACTTATAATTTTTTTTTGCAAAGCGGATATAAGTTAAAATGTGACCTAAAAAGCGGGTATAGATGCAAATGTCCCACGATGAAATGAAATGAGGAGGAAATTGGTTATTTGGGTCACAATTACTAGTTTGAGTTACTAGATTTTCCTATTAGTAGGTAAGTGTTTTCTCTCCTTTAATCTTTCATTTGAACTGTAATAACATGTTTTAATGGATGCTTAATAGGTAAGAACTGTAATACAAATCCTTCAGGTTGGTTCATGTAAATTCTTCCTCCAGATTACCATATAAGAAGGCTGTTTTNGCTAACGCTATTAGCATCCGAATGGATGTAATTCTCGTTACCGGCGAGTATGTGTCAAAATAGTCAAGACCTTCTCGCTGTCTAAATCCTTTGACAACAAGTCTTGCCTTGTATTTGTCAATAGTACCATCGTCTTCCATTTTCTTCTTAAAAATCCATTTAGAACCCAAAGTTTTGTTACCTGGAGGAAGATCAACCAGCTCCCAAGTGTGGTTGCTCAATATGGATTCTATTTCACTATTGACAGCCTCTTTCCAATATTGTGCTTCTGAGGAAGACATTGCTTCCNTCATTTTCTAGCAGGAAAGTCAGAAAATCTGGACCGAATGAAGTAGATGTCCTTTGACGTTTACTTCTTCTCGTATTTTTCGCATTAGGCATACCATCTGTTGTTTCCTCCCGATGTCGTTTTGACTTTTGGTAGGACAATTCACTTTCCTTTTTATACGGATAAATAGTTTCAAAGAATTAAGCATCATCTGATTTTATTACCGTATTAACATGGATCTCAGGATTTTCTAATTTATGAACCAGAAAATGATATGCCTTGCTATTGGTTACATATCCAATAAATACACAATCAACCGTTTTTGATCCTATCTTCACCCTTTTAGGCTTAGGAATCTGTACTTTAGCTAAACACCCCCACAGTTTGAAATATTTCAAGCTGCGTTTCCTTCCTTTCCACTTTTCGTACGGGATGGACTGTGTTTTACTGTGGGGTGCACAGTTGATTATTCGGTTTGCTGTAAGTATAGCTTCCCCCCACAAGTTTTGTGGTAAACCAGAACTTATCAACAAGGCATTCATCATCTCTTTTAATGTTTGATTCTTTCTTTCCGCAATTCCGTTAGATTGAGGAGAGTACGGGGCAGTTGTTTGGTGAATAATGCCATTTTCCAAACATATTTGTTCAAAAGGAGATTCATATTCTCCACCCCTATCACTTCTTATCATTTTGATCTTTTTGTTAAGTTGTGTTTCAACTTCATTCTTGTATTGCTTGAATGCATCAATTGCTTCATCTTTACTACTAAGTAAGTAAATATAGCAATATCTCGTACTATCGTCAATAAAAGTGATGAAGTACTTTTTCCCATTGCGAGATGGTGTTGATTTCATGTCGCAAATATCTGTGTGAATTAAATCTAAAGGACTTGAATTCCTTTCGACAGACTTATACGGATGCTTAGCATACTTTGATTCCACACAGATTTGACATTTTGAGTTAATGCAATCAAATTTTGGCAATACTTCCAAATTAATCATTTTCCGTAATGTTTTGAAGTTGACGTGGCCTAAGCGCGCATGCCATAAAGTGTTTGACTCAACTAAGTAAGAAGAAGCTTCAACTTTATTGATGGGAATAACTATTACATTTAGCTTAAAAAGACCCTCATTGAGGTAACCTTTGCCTACATACAGATCATTCTTACTTAAAATAACACTATTGGAAACAAACACACACTTAAATCCATTTTTGACAAGAAATGATGTAGATACTAAATTCTTGCGAATTTCTGGAACAT
>ML356177.1:0-99428 GCA_005239505.1 Nicotiana paniculata | reverse complement strand
ACTCCTATCAGTAAAGGCCATACCTTGGGAAGTCAAATGTGTCCTAAGACTCCTGAAGAGACATAAAGAATGAGCCGAGTTCCTTATAGGAGCGCGGTCGAAAGTCTAATGTATGCTATGGTGTGCACTAGACTTGATATCTGTCAAGCAGTTGGCTTTGTAAGTAGATATCAAACCGACCCAGGTTTAGCACATTGGCAAGCAGTAAAGAGGATCATGAGATATCTGAAGGGAACTGCTGATTATGCCCTTTGTTATCAAGGCGGCAAGGATCTGCGATTAGTTGGATATAGTGATGCTGATCATGAAGGTGACCTAGACGAGAGGAAGTCTACCTCAGGATATGTTTTCTTACTCAGTGATGGCGTCATATCATGGAGTAGTAAGAAACAATCATGTGTATCACTATCTACGATGGAAGCCGAATACGTGGCTCTCGCGTCAGCAGCTCAAGAAGCTGTTTGGTTGAAAAAGTTCTTGGATCACTTGTTGGATATCACTGAAAATACTGAACCAGTATTAGTCTACTGTGACAGTGAGGCTGCAATATCCTCCACCAAGGACCCAAAGTTTCATTGTAAAACCAAACATATAGATATCAAGTATAACTATGCGAGGGACATGGTTAGGCGCAAGGTAGTGAATGTGAAGTATGTGTCTACAAAAGATATGTTAGCAGATCCATTGACCAAGCCTTTGTATAGAGATGCATTTGTGAGACACACTAGGTCTCAAGGCTTGCGTAGACTCTGATTTGCTTTTTTTTGTTATTTATTTTCCCGTGTTCACAAACTGATGTTCTTTGATTATCAATAAAGTTGATTTACATACATACATATTTTAATTGTTGAATGTTATGTACATTCCTTATTTTTTTTATAAGTATGTCGGGTAGACAAGAGGTTGGCCTTCTCACACAGGCAACCACCTCCTTATCTTAGTGATGTGAGGAGATGAGACATGATTTTAAGCAAAATTATCAGAAGGGTAATTTGAGAGCTACTCGCTTAAAATTAGAATGTCGCTTAAACAATGACATAAGGTCATTAGGGTGAAAAACGTTCACCTAGTCTACTTTGTGAGCCAGATGTGAGTTAAAATGATATTGTAGATCAAAGAACTCAAATTTAGATACTTATGGTGTCTAAATATCATCTGTACAACATTCTTTATGAGATAAAGACATACGCTCCTTGGGAAAAGGGAGAAAATGTTGTAGCACATGTTTCATATCATGTGTGCTAATGTCGACCAATTGGGTTAACATAAGTCCATTCTCAACTTATTGTTGTGTGAGACCCAGAGCTTTTATGATAGCTCGAGATTCTGTACCCTTAGAGACTCCGATCAGATACTTGAGACTTAGTGTGATGTTAGCTATCTTAGTGTGTTTCCAAAAGACCATGGACACAGATTCGGTCTAGCGGAGCATATCTAGAAAAGCAGTCATACTAATGTTAAGGGAATCGTGAGAAGAGGAAGATCATTGATGTAATCTCATTTATTGTATTCACTGGTGCACCAATTATCACTTATGAGTTATGATTGTGAATACAAGAAATAATGATATATGAGATTTTGAGAGTATATAAAATATGATTTATATGATCTAGGGTACTGCATACTTTATGATCTACTTGCAGGTTTATGCTCGCCGAGAGGCTATATACTCCTAACAGATGTATAGCACTTAGCTCTCACAGTATGCTGGTCGCACGGTCTACTTCCCTGTATGATTGATTGAGGAGATGAACTGAGAATACGTTTCTCAGGCTAGATGAGCACTCCCATTATGTGTGAGTGGGAGATGTAGGAAATATTGGGTCCACCCATAAGGGGTGCTCTAAGGCCCAATAGGGTTATTAGTTAACCCTAAATATTCCCTATATAAGTACACTTAGTGTGTACATTAAAAAGAAGAAAAGCAGCATTTTTCTACGCCTTTCTTCCTCTCTCAATTGAACTAGGTTTAGACTGTGGAATTGGGGTTGATCCAACACACCGTGACAACCACCGCTGACCAGTAATTCTAGCCGCGGTTCATCCGTTTTCGCTTCCGCTTCACGAAGAACAAGTAAGTTCTCGGTTTACGTTTTATACGCTATCTAATGTGTTTAGAATAACGTATTCCTTCAAAAACATTCATAGGTGGTCCAGGTATTTTTAGGGAAAGATCTTCTGAGATACTGAACAACTTTAAGTGTAAAACTCTTTTGATTTCAGATAGTATAAAGATTTCTTTCTTACTCGAATCTACGAAAAAATTGACGAAAATCTCTCATATTGAAAAGAAAAATTCCTAGATGGCCTACCTAAGTCTCTTAGGGATTTCGATATATATCATAAAAGTACGTAAAAAAGTGTCTTTTTCCGAAGGTTGCAATGCTTCTATTTGTAATTAATCTTTTGAATTTGTAACTGTTGGCCACCTTTAAATCAAAAGACACATCTATATTGAGGCTTTTCCCTCTATAAGCCAACCATGGGAGAGCCATTCTTTTGAACAAATATTCTTCCAAAATCTTCTTCTTTATTCCCACTAAGATTGGACGTTAAGTGAAATATTAGTTTCTTGAGTAGGCACTGTGTTCTAGGATATAATTTGTATTTAATTATATGCACCATATGGGGAAATTACTATCATAAAAATAATATTATTTTAAATAATAATCTCTTATATCCAATCACGCTGACCTTGACAAATAAGTCACGGTACGATGATTCATATTGATTGTATAATGTTTAATTATTTACTCAAAAGCTTTGTCTTAATAATATTGATATTATTTTATGAAATTATTACCGCAAGACTCGATATACACATGCAACGAGAAACTAGTAAACCTAAATTATTAGACATTAATATACCGAAATGCAGAACTCTTCAGCACAACTAATTTTTTAACTTCATTTTACTTTCTGAGTGAATTACTTTTCTTTACCAAGAGCAAATTACCATTCATATCAATATTTAACTTGCAGAGATCCCATTGAATGAAGTAAATTTATATTATGCCGTCATCTTTTCTCTTGATCGGGAAGTTCCCTCTTTTAACTAACCAAATGGTTTCTAAGGGTCACACTACATTGATCTTCTGTCGGGTTCCCTGAGAGAAGAAAGAATGTATAATCAAATATATTTAAATTTGTCAATTACATTCAGAGAAACACTCATTCATGATGTAAAAGTTAACATTCTTCTTTAGAGTTCTTTCCCAATTGAATCTGCGAAGAATATGATCATTCATACGCCCTTTTGAAATTTTGAATCATATTTTGAAATTTTGAATCATATCAAACCAATCGGCAGAATATTTGTTGCAGAATATTTTGTAGCCATAAAACCTAATCCTATTTAGGATACTGAATAATCAAAATAAAATAGAAAAGGGTGAGAGTTGGGAATGTGTCTAATGGACATACATGTAAGAATTCTTCAGAAAAATGAGTTGGGATGCCAGAGAAGAAGTATCGGGTCATGCTTGTTGTTGTAGAGGTGCTTGACAGAAGTCGACAGAATCCACAGTCCAACAGATCAGGTTGCAATGTTTTGAACAGGTTATCTTTAGATTGCTGAATGAATTACTGAAACTTATACACAAGCTTCCGTGATAATTTACAGTAAGTAAAGACGGAAAGATCTTTTTGGTCTCCGAAAATGAAGTGTGTGGAAAGGAATATTGGAAAGTGAGGAAGTGAGTTTGTTTCTTGGTTTTTGGTTATTAGTGTTCGACTCTGACCTTTGTTCCAACTCGTCACGAAGTTCCACCTAAGATTATGTTTGTTACTTATTGAGTATATGGGGTCTGTTGTACTTATATTATACTTCTGAATTTTACGTGCAAATTTTTTATGTTGATGTTGGTGTGTATGGTGGGAGCTGGCATTTAAGACGTACCAGCGTTCTGGTCATTGCTGCCTTTTGTTCTTGGTAGCTTTACAATTATTAATCTGTTCATGTATATTTCAAACATATGATGTATTTATTTTATACTAGCCTTGTAAACTCTAAATCTTAGAAGCTCATGATTTGTACTACCAGTCCTTAGGAATTCTTTTGTATAAAAGCACGGTTGTATTATCATTGCTTCTCTTAATAAATCTCATGTCATGAACCAAAATCTAAATAGTCGTGATGGCACCTAACCCGACCCGCTAGGTAAGTCAATTAACAACTATCCAAATTAATGAGAATTTTCAAGAAAGAAATGATAATAAACTGCTTTTATACAAGAATTCTCAAGGACTGGTAGTACAAATCACGAGCTTATAAGATTTAGAGTTTACAAAACTAGTATGAAATAAATTCATCATCTTTCCAAATATACATAAGCAGATTTTCATAAGAGGTGGGTAGAGGTGATTAAGTAAGACATGGCGCAACTTCAGCTGACCGAGGACATGACTCTTGATAGGAAAATAAGGAGGTCGAGGATTATGGTAGTAAAGTAGTTAGTATAGAGTGTTCATAATAGTATTATTAGTACTCAATCTCGCCTTCTGTTGATAGTAGGTTTTTATGACTAACCATTGTTTTCTTTCATTATTGATCACTTTACTATCTTAATATTTTTATTCTGCTTATGGCTTTTTGGTGTTGTCCCTTCTTGTTTATATTTTCATTAATATGGTGCTTATGCTTTCGTGAGTCGAGGCTCTATTGGAAACAACCTCTTTATCCTCACAAAGTAGAGGTAAGGTCTGCGTCCATACTACCCTTTTCAGACCCCACAGTGTGGGATAATACTGGGTATGTTGTTGTTGTTGTTGTCATTTCTTTTGTAGGGCTGCCATGAACAAGAGACAACTATAACTGGAACACAGGTACGTCTCAATGCTAGCTCCCGTCATACACAACAACTCCATCATCCAGAATTGCACGCACGATGCAGAAGTGTAGTATGAGTATAACCGACCCCATGGATTCAATAAGTAACAAACATAACCTTAGGTTGAAAGTAGTGACGAGCTGGAACAGAGGTCGACGTCGAACACCAATAGCCAACAACAGTTCATAACAAAATAATAATAATAATGGTACAGGAAACATACTCAGATATAAGATGCTCAACTCGTTCACAATTCCAAAAAATATAGGCATGCTTTTCAAGTATATAGGTAAAAACCCAATTCTTTTAGCGAAATCACCAAAATATGAGTAGTTTGTAAAATTGTGATTTTTCCCGAAACTTTTCAACAAGATGTTTCATTATCAAATGGCACGAGGAAAATACATCTCTACGCCTACAAGTCAATGTGTATAAGAAGTCATTAATGACGTGATACTGTACAACATGAGAAAAATGCATCTCTATACCTGTATGTCAAGTGTGCATGTCAAATGCGATGCAACTCAGTGATAAAACCATATGCATACTCTTAGAGTATCAATTCATTCAGTCCTCCCAGCCACTCAGTCCTCCCAGTCACTCAGTCATCACAGTCACTCATCAATTCTCCCAATCACTCGGCACTCGGCACTCACACTCAGTAGGTACCTGCGCTCACTAGGGGTGTGTACAGACTCTCAAGGGGCTCCTTCAGCCCAAGCACTATAATAAGCCAACCATCGCATGAATCAGTAATAATTACTGCAGCGTGCAGCCCAATCCCATAAATGGCACTTATAAACAAGCCCTCGGCCTCACTCATCCATCAATCTCTCCAAGATCGAAGGAAATTTGTCGAGCCAAATAATAGAAGGCCGAAATATCCACGATCGGTTGGAGATCAAGGCGGAGATCTCTGTACGTATCTAGGAGAGGCCGATTAATTAGCAAATCATGAGATTTTTTACCTTGTATAGAATTGTATCAAGATTAGGACAACCCGACTATATAAAGGGGTTCTAATCATTTGTAACACCCATTGCAATACGCATCACAAAGAAATATACTTTTATTTCTAGCTCATATCATCTTGTTATTCTACTCTTACATCAGTGGAGGCATTTCTTGATTTGAGGATGATCGAACTCGAAGGCCAAAGCTGTTCAATTTGTGTGGTTTGCATTTATTCTCTTATCATCAATTTCAATATTAATCTGTTTTCTTAATTTGTATCAAGTTATATCACGTATCCTTAAAACCGTGTATAAATTCAACTGTTATCCGACTTTAAGGGTAAACAGTTTGGCAGCCACCGTGGGACTAAGGATAATAGTGATTATCTGGTACAAACTTTCATAACACACACTATTTTACACGTGTTCTTTGGAGTATCTTTGATTCCAGGAACAAAATGTCAAACTCTCAGTCAACAGCCCTACACTTCGACAATGATTTCGGTCACCATGGAAAAAATGATAACATGGCACCAGGGAATGACGTACCCCCGGTTGGCCTCGATAGAGTTCTGTCTGTAGATCCAATCGACGTTAGCTAACATGTAGCCATCAACGCAAATTTGGTCATCGATCCCGAGGGTAGCATCCGTGGGGATGTTTGATTGGCTTCTCAAAGCACACATGGTGGCGAAGATGGCGGGATCATCCTGTGGGTGATCTTCGAAATGTTGCAGGCTCAACAGGAACCGATAGCCCAGCTCCAAAACTATAATCACCCACTGAGTAGGATTGAGCCCGAGCCGTCCTAGGAAGTTTCACCAGGGTCGAATTGGTTTCAAAGCAATCGAACGAGAAATAATCGGATACTAGTCCTGCAACCATGAAGATGCTCAAAGAACTGACAAAATGAATCGAGTCGGGGGAGAAGAAGATCGAGGCAAACGACAAGAAGGTGATACTTACAACTCCAGGGTCGATCAAACCCCGGGGGCACTGTCGATATTGAAGGGTCTGAACTCCAAAAAGCTCATGCAAAAACCTTTATCCCCAAGAAGTTCCGCATGCACGACACTCCTAAATACAATGGAACGACCAATCCGAACGAGCATGTCACCTCTTACAGATGTTCTATAAAAGGGAATGATCTAGAGGACAACAAGGTCGAATCCGTCTTGCTAAAGAAATTTGGAGAGACCTTGTCAAAGGGAGTTATGATATGGTACCACATTTTACCACCTAATTATATTGACTCATTTTCTATGCTTGAAGATTCTTTTGTAAAGGCACATGCTGGAGCCATCAAAGGTTGAAACCAGGAAGTCAGACTTTTTCAAGGTAAGACAGAAGGAAAACAAAATTCTCAGAGAATTCGTGTCTCGATTCCAAATAGAAAGGATGGACCTGCCACCGATCGCTGATGATTGGGATGTTCAATCTTTCACCTAAGGACTCAATGTTCGAAGCTCGGTGGCTTCGCAACAGTTGAAGATGAATCTGATAGAATACCTGGTTGTTACTTGGGTTGATGTACATAATCGGTATGAATCGAAGATCAGGTTCGAAGAAGATCAACTTGGGGCTCCTTCTGGGTCTGTTTATCACATCAGACCCATCGATAGAATCAAGAGAGATATTGACCGAGAGCCGAGGTTGAACAGAGATCGATGCCAGCCGTATAAGGAGATCGTAGGAGCAGCGGATCTGGGCAAAATTTTGTACGAAATGAAAGGAGAAGTGGTCGAGTCTAGAGATATCGATGTCTCATGAGCAAGAACATATTTGACAGGCCTATCAGACCTAAAGAAGCACCACTATAATCAGAATACAACTTTAATGTTGATGCAGCTGCCATCGTATCAGCTATCGGACGCATCAAATATACCAAATGGCCTCGACCTTTACAAACCAATCTATCCCAATGAGATCGCAACAAAATGTGCAAGAATCATGGCACTCATGGCCAAAAAATGGAGGATTGTCGATAATTTAGAGAAGAAGTAGCCCGGTTATTCAACAATAGGCACATTCAAGAATTTCTGAGCGACCGAGCCAAGAATCATTTCAAAAACAGGGATCCCAATAAACATCACGAGCAGGAAGAACATCAACACGTCATTCATATGATCATCGGAGGGGTCGATGTTCCTCAAAGTCCGATGTTAAAGAGAACCAAAGTGTCAATCACGAGGGAGAAACGGACTCGAGATTACATACCAGAAGGAACTTTATCTTTCAACAACGAGGATGCAGAAGGAATCATACAGCCCCATAATGATGCACTGGTAATATATGTACTCATGAATAAAACTCAAGTTGAACGCGTGTTAATTGATCCAGGTAGCTCGACCAACATCATTCGATCGAGGGTCGTACAACAACTTGGCCTACAGGACCAAATTGTGCATGCGGCCCGAGTGCTAAAGGGATTCAACATGGCTTGCGAAACTACTAAGGGAAAAATAAAGTTACCGATAAACGTAGTCGGAACCACCCAGGAGACCAATATTATGTGATTGAAAGGGACACGAGGTACAACACCCTGTTCGGGAGACCATGGATCCACAACATGAGGGTTGTTCCCTCGACCCTTAACCATGTATTAAAATTCCCAACACTAGAGGGGATTAAAACGATCTACGGGGAGCAACCCGCCACAAAAGAGATGTTTGTCGTTGATGAAGTAATTCTGATATCAGGACTCTCATCGCCAAAGGAGACAGGTTCGAAAGCAAAACAAGAATCCAAATATCAACCACCGATGCCAGCCTTGACCCAACTAGACAAACATGGGACCAACGAAGATGATGATTACAGGGTTCCTCGATCCTTTATAACCTATATGACTCTGATACTACCAAATCAACAGTTGAAGAGTTGGATCAGGTCATTCTGATTGAACATCTACCCGATCAGAAGGTATACCTGGACACATGGTTAATTCCCGAGCTCTGGAAAAAACTCATTCAATTTCTTATAGCTAACGTGGATTGTTTTTCTTGGTCCCATCTCGACATGAAGGGGATCCCACCGGAGATCACTACTACCAAGCTAAGCCTGGACCCGAAATTCCATACGGTCAAGCAAAAAATGAGACTTCAATGCGAGATCAAGCATGATTTCATCAAGGACGAGGTAACTAAACTCCTTAAAATAGGGTCCGACCGGGAGGTCAAGTACCCTGAATGGTTAGCAAACGTAGTAGTAGTCCCTAAAAAAAGGAACAAACTGAGGATGTGTGTGGATTATAATGATTTAAATAAGGCATGCCCCAAAGACTCTTCTTTGTATAACATCGATCGCATGATCGATGCCATAATCGGCCACGAGATCCTCAATTTTCTCGATGACTACTCGGGGTACAACCAAATATGGGTGAACCTGGATGATGAAGAAAAGACCTCTTTCATCACTACTATGGCACATTGTGCTATAACGTAATGCAATTTGGATTTAAAAATGCCGGTGCCACTTATCAACACCTAGTAAACCAATTTTTTGAAGAACAAATAGGGAAATCCATGGAATTTTACATTTACGGTATGTTATTTAAGTCCCTACAAGTAGATGACCATTTAAAGCATTGGCAGGAAATCTTCAGTATATTGAGGAAGTACAACATGAATCTGAATGAAGAAATGCGCGTTCGGAGTCATATTAGGTAAATTTATTGGGTTCATGGTGTCCAACCGAGGAATCGAGATCAACCCCGACAAGATCAAAGCTATTGAGGACTTCACGGTAGTGGACAATGCGAAGGCAATGCAAAGGCTAACCGGGTGCATTGCCACCCTGGGGTGATTCATCTCGAGGTCCTCCGATAAGAGCCACCGATTTTTCTTGTTACTGAAGAAGAAAAACAACTTCACATGGACCCCGGAACGCCAACGAGCCTTGGAAGAACTTAAGCGATATTTATCGAGCCCGCCATTGCTTCACATGCCGAGGGCAGACGAACAACAATACTTATATTTGGCAGTATCAAAAATACCGGTAAGTGGAGTCTTATTTCGGGAAGAACAAGGTATGCAATTTCCAATTTATTATGTTAGTCGGACCTTAGGTGAGGCCGAAACTAGGTATCCCCACCTAGAAAAATTGATGCTTGCTCTGCGAACCGTCTTCAGGAAACCAAAACCGTATTTCTAGTGCCACTCTATATGTGTCATGACAACTTAACCATTGTGAAATATAATGCATAAACCGAATTCTCAGGACGACTGGCCAAATGGGCTGTAGAAATCACAGGGTATGATTGAGTATCGATCCCGGACAACCATTAAGTCTCAAATTTTGGCAGATTTCGTGGCCGACTTCACACCGGACCTAATACCCGAGGTCGAAAGAGAGTTATTGGTAAAATCAGTGACGTCTTCTGGTATTTGGACCCTCTTTACGGACGGTGAATCGAACACAAAGGGGTTCGAACATGGCATCGTACTGAAGCAACCCATGGGCAATATAGTTAGATAATCCATTAGAACTGTGAAATTGACTAACAACGAGGCCGAATATGAGGCCATGGCTACAGGTCTCGAACTGGCCAAAAGCTTGGGGGCGGAGGTGATCTAAGCTAAGTGTGACTCCCTCCTGGTGGCAAATCATCTTAATGGAATGTTCGAAGTCAGAGAAGAACAAATGCAAAGGTACCTAGATATTTATAGGTAACGTTACATCAGTTCAAGGAATGGACTTTGCAGAACCTACCTCGAGACCAAAATAGTGAGGTCGATGCCCTTGCAAATTTAGGGTCGTCGGTCGAGGACGACGAGCTCAACTCAAGGGAAGTCGTACAATTCATGAGGTCGGTAGTAGAAGAAGGTCAGGCCGAAATAAACTCCACAAGCTTAACCTGAGATTGGAGAAATAAATACGTAGAGTAGGGGAGTTCATCGGTCTGTATGGTACGGTATTTGGAATAAAATTCTATACCAATACTATACTTAATTAAATTCGGTATGGTTCGATTTTCTCCTTTCGGTAACTTCAATTTATTCGATTTGAATAATAACTACTGCATAAAGTCATAGACGGTAAAGATTCTCAATTAGAGTACTCTAAAGTACAAAACTAAAAACGTTTGTTGACAAAAATTTTGTCCAAAACCAGCAAATACTAACCTAGAGAGAGAAAACTTAGAGAAATGCCTTGTTACTTGCTTAGAGTTAATTGATGAACTTAGTGAATAAAGGAAAGTAAAATTTTAGATTTTTTATATTTATGTTATAATTAATAAAATGTGTATTGTGAAATATAATTTATATTTCAGTATGGTATTGGTATTTCAGTATTTCATTTATAAATACCAAATACCATACCTAATACCATTTTTTTCTTTAAACTTAAACAAAATACCAAACCGAATACCAAAATATCAAATACCGAATACCAAAATTTTTGTTTCGGTACGGTAATTCGGTATTTACCAAATTATGCATAGCCCTAACATAGAGTATTTGAAGGCCGGGAAACTTCCCTCAGATCCAAAAGAATGGAGGGCCCTGCGCACAAAGGCAGCCTGATTCAGCTTGTCGGAGGACGAAACCTTGTTCAGAAGAATCTTCGATATCCCACTAGAAACATGTCTAGGACCGAAAGATACCGAATACGTTCTGAGGGAAGTTCACGAGGGCACTTGCGGAAATCATTAAAGCGCCGCATTATTGGTTCAAAAGGTAACTCAGAGACGGCTATTACTGGATCGGTATGGAAAAAGATGCGAATGAGTTGGTACGAAAATGTGATAAATGCCAAAGATATGCTCCGATGATTCACCAACCCGAGGGACTGTTGCATTCAGTCTTGTCACCATGGCCATTCATGAAGTGGATAATGGACATCGTCGGCCCTCTTCCATGGCACCAAGTAAGGATCAATTTATCTTATTTGTCACTGACTATTTTTCTATGTGGGTTGAGGCACATGCATACGAGAAGGTCAGGGAGAAGGAAGTCATCGATTTTATTTGAACCACATCATATCTCGGTTTGGGATGCCATCTTAAATTGTGTGACAACGGGAAACGGTTTATCGGCAACAAAGTGACTAAGTTTCTCGAAGATCATAAGATTAAAAGAATAGTATCGACACCTTATCAACTTATCAGAAACGGAAAAGCGGAATCGACCAACAAAAACTGTTACATCCCGCATTTTCGTATGTTAAAGTTTTATCGTAAATTAATCGACGTAAGTTCGAGAATGAGATTATTTTGAGATTATAAGCATTATGATAGTTTCAAACAAGTGATGAGTAAATTCGTGAAGGTGAGAGGGTAATCAAATCAAAGAAAATGAATTTCGTCGAAGTTTGACATTTTGGAATAAAATACGGTCCGAGCTATAATACATGGTATTTATGGACTACTGACATACAAGGTACCACATGAACATGATAGTAAGATATATAAAGTGTGTTAAAAGTGAGTAGTATTATATGTAATTTGAGATAATTCTTAATTATGTGGATATTTAGCTAATTGTGGATTTTTGGGGGAAGATTAGCAATTAATTAAGATATTTTGGATAAGATTGAACCCCAAAAGCGGCATCATAAGATAATCAACCAAATGACTCTTTAATTCACAAAGTAAGGTGGCACATCTAAAGATCTTGGTGTCTTAGTCATCACAAAGGATTTGGGCCCGCAACCCATAATCTTAAAAGCCTTTCTTATATTATGAAGTAAGATATATTGGCTTAATAAGTATTTCTCAAACAAGACATCATAATGAATCCTTTACAAACTTTATGGCAACATAATTTGCATCTTAGTAACGTAATTTTTTTTAAACGAAATTCAAGCAAGATCTCTTAGCATCTTAGCAACGTGAGATGTTGCAATTTTAAGGGAGTGCAGTGCAATCTTTCTCAAGAATATCATATGTAATTTTCCCTACTTTGATCCGTCATTATGTGTTATTCGCAAAAGACATGTGTTAGAGGGATTGTCAAGAGTATCGGCCCAGGTATGTTAAGGTTAAGCCCTTCCTTCATTTTGGCAGGATCTCGTAACAACATGTGTTTGATAAAGAGGCATAAAGAGAAGTTCATACTCCCGAATTTATATACATTATCCTAGTCTCATATGTTACAGTATTTTCTCTTATCGGGACTTCATATTCTATTGAGTATTGTCTTCTTCCAGTCAAGAGAGTGGAGGGTATATATATATATATATATATATATATATATATATATACAGTATTACAGTATTTTCCTCACCATCGAGCTATAATCGATAGGCAGGAACCTATTGAGAAACCTCAGACCAAATGGTAAGTTATATACCGAGCCTACTTTGGCCGAGCGCCTATGAGCGAGCCCAACATGGCTGAGATACAGAGCCTAGTATGTCCGAGCGCCTATGAGCGAGCCTACTACGACGGAGCATTTACACGTTCCGAGCCTTATAGGGCTGGGCATCTATTTTATTTACTATATTGAGGGAGTTGAGTCAGTATCAGCAGGTAAGTATATCTCCAGATCATCTTTGACTCCCACTTACTTTCAGTTATTATATTATCAGTTTAGTTTCAGCTTTCAGTTATTTTATTTCCTTGCATACTCGGTACGTTATTTCGTACTGACGTCCCTTTTCTTGGGATGCTGCATTTCATGCGTGCAGGTTCGGACAGGCAGACGGGTAGACCTCCTCAGTAGGTGTTTCCCGAGTTCAGTTTATTGGTAAGCTCCATGTCTTTCGAAGTTTCTGGGTTTAGCATTTTGTGTACATATTGTGTATATATGTATATAGGTTATGGGTTGGTCGGGGCCCTGTTCCGATCACAGTACATCCATCAGTAAAGGCTTGTAGAATTATCATGTCAGTTGGTGCAGTATGTTGGGCTTGTAGGCCTTATATGTATATTTTGTTGGTTTGTCAGCTATAGTAGTTATGACGGCCTTGTCGGCCCAGCTTTATATTGATGTTTAGTCACCGTTAGCTTTCGTTCAGTATTATATTTTTCTTCACAAATTGTCTTGCAATGTGTCCATGACCAAAATATGACATTATATGTTCAGAGTCCCTTAGTTGGAAGTTGGTACGCAAGGATAGGTGAGGCACGCGGTGCCGATCTCGCCCCCTTATGTTCGGGCGTGACAAAAACATAATCTAGAACCTTAAGAAAAGGTTTACTGACACCAAAGGGAAATGGAAGGAGATCCTGCCGGAAGTCCTTTGGGCATACCGCACGACCGCGAAGTCCAGTACCGGGGCTACTCCATTCTCATTGGTTTATGTAGCCAAAGCTCTAATACCGATCGAAGTCGGGGAGCCAAGTATCAGATTCCGATATGCAACAAAGAAATCAAGTGACGAGGCCATGAATACGAGCCTGTAACTATGGACGAAAGGCATGAAGCTGCCCTTGTTCGATTGGCTGCCCAAAAGCAACAGATCGAGAAGTATTACAATAGAAGGACCAACATTCGATACTTCATGTCGGGGACTTAGTACTAAGGAAGGTCATAATAAACACCCGGAATCCAAACGAAGGGAAGTTCAGTCCGAACAAGGAAGGACCGTACCAGATTCTCGAGGTCACCAAGAAAGGATCCTATAAGCTCGGAATGATGAACGAAGAACAAATATCGATCAATTAGAATGTAACTCACCTAAAACGATACTGCTAAGGTACGACCCCATTCATTTTCTTTTATTTTGGACTGACACTTGCAGGTGATCGACAAGAAGCAGCAAGTAGTTTTTAGGTCAGAAAGCACGCGTTGCACTTTTTTTCCTTAGATCAATTTTGTTCCAAATGTGTTTCTCGACAAGGTTTTTAACGAGGCAACACTGGATCTTGCTAACTTAGAATCAAAGACCGATCACAAATTGGTGTCTAAGATCGCATTAACAATATTCGAGGTTCCTGTACAAGCAACGTCAAATACTGGGGAGCATTACCCTCGGATATGCATTACCCTAGATATCAACTTTAGCAAGGAAATTACTTCACAAAAGAACAGTCTCGATACGTAGGATAAATTTTAAGGGCCAAACGGTCAAACGGACTGCGCCCACATAGATTGCTCGAGCCCTAGCGTAAAACATTTACGCATGTATAACTGTTTTGCACAAGAATAAAGAGAAGTATTTTCCTTGCAATCATCTTATGTTTTAAAAATTTCCTCTTTACATCCCTTAAAGAATTTCGTACTTCCGATCTCCTAAAAGTAACGAGCTCAAGGGCCACTTATAACTGTAGTTCGGACGATCAATCCCTCCCTCGGTACTGTCGTCTGAAAACAAACTTGAACAGCCCAAGTCACTGGGCCTCAGGGGCATAAGACCTATTAGGCAACCCCAGGGGCTGTTATCTTGCGCAAGCCCGGATAGCTCGGGAAAGCAAGTCCAATGGGCAGGTCACGAACTAAAAGTCTACGACCATATTAACACGACTCAGAGACGTCCGAAACCCATAAGAAAAACTAGGCCTTCAAAACGAAAATATTTTCATAACCGGTTCTAAAGGCTACCCTTGGAGAACTATAATCTCGGCTATCTACTTTGGGAAAAAGTTTTCGGTAACACCGAACCCCAAGACACCTTAAAACTGAGTAATGTAAAGGCGAGGTTTGTTTGAACTTTCGAACATGACCTAAGTTATCTTATGCTACGACATACCAGCATTCGTGAATAAAAGTAATAAAGTGAAGGGAAAATTTGAAATTCGAAAGGGAAATAAAGCCTTATATACATATTTATCCAATAATCATTTTACAAAGGCTAGAATGACCCGATATATAAATCTTCAATGGCTAGAACGACCTCAAAAGATGCAAAAAGAAAAAAATAAAAACATCTAAAAGCCTAAGTGGCTTGGTCCTCATCGGAGGAAGAATCTTCATCCTCGGAATCTTCCCCGCCTTCAGACTCGCATAAGCTCTCGGAATCTTCCTCGGGAAAAGCCATCTTCCAGGACCTGGCTTTTTGTACTTCGGCATTCTCGATTTCAGCCAGTATGTAAAAGTTGTGAGCATTGACTCCTCCGAGGGCTTCCCTTCGAGCTTGCCACCTTGCATGCTCCACCATACTTTTAGCCTGCGCCTGAATTGCCTCGACATCAACCTTGAACTGGGACATTTTAGCATCAGCCTCGGTCTTGGCTACAACCACCTCTGATTTCGCCACCACAAGTTCTTTGGCCAGATTCCCTTGACCAAAAATAGCCGCGTTTAGCTGAGATTGGAGCTCCTCGATCTTCTTGGCATGCACCAAGGTTTTCTCTTTTGCAGCCCGAAGCTGGGCCTCGACCGACGCTAGTTGTTCTAGGACAGCTTCCTTTTCCGAGGCGAATAGTTCCATATTTTTCTTGAACTCCTCGGCTTCAACTCCTATCATGTCTACCTGCGCCTGGAGCTGCCTGATTTGTTCAAGCCTCTGTCGGAACTGCAGGATTGAATCGTTAGCCATTGAGTGCAATTCGTCGTCACTATCTTCAAGTTCTCGATTTAACTGCTCGCCCTACTCGACATGCTCCTTCGGAGCCGCTTTTGACTCGGCCTGAAGTTTCTCACTCAGAAGCTTATAGGTGTCCCTCTTCTCAGTAAGCTCTCAAACCTCGACCTCGTGTTGAGTTAACTAATACCAATATCGGATTAAAGTCTCGTGGTGAAATACCGAGGCCTGCAAGCATAAAGAAAGTGTTAGGATTATTTGCAACTTCAAACTTAAAATACATTATAAAGGGACACTCGAAGTTACCCTATTCAAAGCCTGTTGAGCTTCATTGAATAGGCAGGGTGCTTCTACCGCATCCATCATGGCCTGGTCCTCTTTGGTCACCAAGCACCAAAGATAGCTAGTAACCCCCAAGGGGGTAGAGAAATCCCGGGCATCCTTCGAGACAAAGAAAACTATTGACCGCTTTCGGTCAGGGTTAAAACCTGAGGCCTAGAACTGATCCACTAACTCTAGGCTCGAAGAAGACTCACTGGCCCCCGATGATGGTACCTTCTTTGGCGCCGGCAAGTCACTAAGCCCAATGATGTCTGAGGTAGTAGACTCTAAGCCATCTAAGAAGTTGTGGATATCTGTCTCCCCTTGAGGCCCCTCATAAGAATGACCTTCTAGCATACCAGCCTCATGGATCATGGTGTTTGAGAACCGAGAATACCTGATAAGGTCAATCACCCCGAGCACATCTTTTGGGGCACTTTCCTCTGCTCGAGAAATGTCAGCCCGGTCTCCCTCTCGAATCCCCTAAATTGGGGAAAAGTAGCCGCACCCCGTTCCGGTTGAGAGATCTCAGCCAATGTCGTCTCAATAGCCTCCCCAACTTGAGGCGAAGCAACGCGGGTTCGCACCCGAGCCACTAGATCGGAATTATCTTCTTCTTCTTTTTCAGACTCATCCCTCAATTGGCGGATTGAGTCCGATGGGTGGACGTTGGTACTTTATTTAGTTTTACACGCCGGCCTCCTCTTTTGCTTTTTCTTTTCCGAGTTCAGGGAACTCGGGGCCCTTTTCCTTTTCTTCTCATCACCCTGCCTCAAAGCAGGGGACTCGAGAGGCATCCTCATCACCAGATGGAGGCCTCATAACAACATCTTTGGGGATACTTACAAAAGAAAATAGAACCGATAAGAATTTGACATCGCAAGGAGAAAATCAAACATTATCAAAATAATGAAAGAAAACTTACCATGATTATAGGCCTCCCACCGACCCTTAGACAATTCGCGCCATGCGCGCTCGGAATATGGTCTCTGTGACACAAGGTCCTCGACCCACTCCTTGAGTCGAGGAACTGCATCCGTCATCCGAACCACAGCTACACGACAAAAACACTAATAAGAAGGGAGGGAAGGGAGAAACAATAAATAAAATCTTTAAGGTGAAGTTATACTTACGCTTCATGTTCCATTTCTTGGGAAATGGCATGTCCTCGGCAGGTATAAACTCTGAGGTCCTCACTCGAACGAATCGGCCCATCTAGCCTCGGTCCTGATTCTCATATATACTCGAGAACGAGGCCCTACTGGCTCGATGAGAAAGTTTGATTAATTCCCCTCGATATAGTCCGGGACTGTACATGCTCATAAGATGATTGAGGGTGAAGGGACACACCTCGATTTTGTTTACAAAAAAAATGGAGAAGAATCACTATCCTACAGAAGGAGGGGTGAATTTTAACAAGGGTCACCTCGCAGAAGGCGATAATGACCAGGTCTAAGGGACCCAACGTGAAGGGGTAAGTGTAAACACTTAAAAATCCCTCCACGTGGGTAGTAGTTTCTTCCTCAGGCGAAGTCACCACCATGTGCTTATCGACCCAGTTGCAATCCTCTTTGACCATGGAGAGGAAGTCATCAATGATCAAACATATATATCTCGAGACAGGCTCGCATCGACCCGATACCGAGGAAATTTTTTCAACCTTGAAATCAGCATCGATCGAGCACCCTCCAAGAACGAACACTTCAAGGTGCGGTTAAGCCGAAGTCCCATTGCAAGCGGTCGTGATGAAGAGGCTGCCTCCTTTTGTGGGACAATCTTAGAAGTTTTTGCCATTTTAGAGCAGAGATGAAGAAGACAAAATTAGGAAGGTACACGTAGTGATTTGAAATAGGTTCAAGAAATTTGGGTACAAAAGTTGGAGAGTGAACCTTTTTGAAGAACAAGAATAGAAGAAGCTTTGAACAAATTTGAATGAATGAAAGTTGGGGTTATTTATAGTCTTCTAATGACGGTTCAAAACCCGTAGTGGCCAACCAACAACTGATATGCATTTAATTCCTTGGTAACTGGACGGACGGGACTTTCAGTTACCGTTTGGCTTAAGTCATGATCTATCAAAGCAGGGTTTGGAAGTTCATATTGTTTCTTGTTATCTTCTCTCCGAAAAATGAGGGACTATTTGTATACGTTCGAAACCGGGTTCTCCTATTATGTGACCGATCGAGACTGAAACATGACATGTTAAAACTCCATCTCGGGTTATATCAAACCAAGGTGCAAAGTCAAATCATTGAGCTCATGGCCCCGAAATTGAACAAGATCGAGAGAAAACAAGATCGAAATAGAAGGCCGAAATATCCACGATCGATTGGAGATCACAATGGAAATCTCAGCACGTATCGAGGAGGGGCTGATTATTTAGCAAATCCTGAGATTTTTTACCTTGTATAAACTTGTATCAAGAGTAGGACACCCCTACTATATAAAGGTGATATGATTATTTGTAACAGCCATTGCAATACACAACACAAAGAAATATACTGTTATTTCTAGCTCTTATCATCTTTTTATTCTTTTCTTACATCACTCGAGGCATTTCTTGGTTCGAGGGGGATCGAACTCGAAGGCAAAGGCTGTTCAATTCGTGTGGTTTGGCTTTATTCTCTTATCATCAATTTCAATATTAATATGTTCTCTTAATTTGTATCAAGTTATATCTCGTATCCTTAAAACCACGTATAAATTCAATTGGTATCCGACTTTAAGGGTAAACAATGCCATATGTGGATATCAATTAGTTTAGATATGGTTTTCATAGACGAAAAGGTTAGCTATGTTACATTTTATAATTATTATTGCACTCTATTTTGCACAAGTCAAAATAAAATACAACTAGTGGTTCTTCTGAAGTTGATGAAAATAGAGCCGCCATCTAATATTTTAAGGTATATTAGGGTACCTATAAGTTTGTGAAAATTATTATCCTAATGGCCTACAAACAACTGAGATTTGGGTAAGTGTTCCAGTTATTCTAAGAGAAGGTAATAGACATCCCTTAAAATCTACCTAACCTTAGGCTAGGTTTGGGAAAAGAAACGTCTATATCCTGTTTGAAATTGCTAAGTGAGAGCCTACAAAGATGTTTCAAATATTGTTTGAAAGCTTAATTTTTTGAGAAAGAGACTGTGTATTTCCTTTGAAAAGAGGTTACCTTTAAATGTGTCTTAGGTTTAAAATTGGATATACTTTGTCTTTGAAAACTGGTTTAGCAAAAAAAGCCTTGTATTTGAAAACTCATTGGTAGTTATATCTTAAGAGCACGTTTGTATGGTTGCTTTTATTTCCTAAAAACAGTTCTTGTATTATACGCGACTTGTTTTGATTATTTTCCAAACATAATTTGTTTTCTTTTTTAATCTGCCAAAACGCTTGAAATCACTGAAGTTGTTAGTGGTAACATAAATAAAGTTGTTCGTTTATTTAAAAGATTAGTTTCAAATGTTATTTCTCAAAATGTGTTAACGTAACGAAAACATGCGAACATGATAATCTAGTTTGACCTTTTTAACTATGAGTCGTGGTTTGCCTAGTTCAAACAATCACAAATATCCAATAATTAGAGTTATTTTTCCATGGATGTATATACACGGAGGCAAACAAATAATATTGGTTATCGTTAAAAGTAAAGGAAGGAGAGCTGGACTCTTAGAATAGGGTTGGCAAGAAGGCCGAGCCCACCAGTTTTCAAATCAGCAACAGACTCAACAAGTGCAACGGATGCAGCTCAGATCTGGAATTTGGGCCTGAGTTCCTAATGAACTCAGCGACCTCAATTTAAACATTCATACAAAAATAACAAGGAAATAATTAATGGACATCAAAATATAAAACCATGACATGTGAGTAATAACAAAGTAATAATATCAAAGGGGTAAGAAGTACGATATAGCAAATTTGGTTTGTGTTAGTCCTATGAGGATTAATTAAGGCCGGTGACCAAGGGATTAGAGTGAAACATATTTATTAATGAAGTCTCCCGGTGCACCCCTGACACTATAGAGTTCATTAGGGTCTCATGGACCCTGAGCACTGCTTGTGCCAGGGAGGGATACCTCAGCCACAAACCAAGCTCGCACCCAAATACCATTGGTCATCAACTTTTGATCTTCTTCAAAGGTATAGACACAAACGAAGTGTCAAATTAGCAATTTCAACCAGTACATAATATAAAAGACTAAATGCAGAAGGCTCCTCCACATAGACGTATCAATAACAAACAGTTATATAACACATCACATCTATTATGTGGATGCAATACAATATCAACCTGAGAACACTCATATCAAAGTATTGAGTAATAGAGACAAGGAATCATATGTGGATTATTAAAGTGATCACAGTATCAAGAGCCCTGTGGCACCACAATATGTATAGAGTCACTACTAGGAGATAATCGTGCATGAGCACAAAGCACATGTAATTGATTGCAAACAAACATGCTTCATTACTTATAACTCCAGGTTCATAAGTGATATTATGCAATCTGAATCATCAGTAACTTATATAGATCGGCACATGCATTGGTTCTACTAAAGGTTCAATGCTTTAGAATTCCCTTTAGAACAGTTCACATGTATCCTAATAATTTCAGCACAGTTCAAGCATACATCCAACCAAGACCTTACCTCATCAAACACATAGGCTAATAACTTCACTTAGACTTTCCAAAGAGTATGCCAACCAATAAGATCAACATAAATGGGAAAGTTAGTTTTAGTCTTATTTAGACCTATGGCATGATATTTAGTTGTAATCTATCAGGTTTTCATATTACGAGATTCAACAAACTTCAAATTCACGATTAAGTTCTTTTATTATGTTAGTAAAATATTATCAGGAGTGGAGACACGATATCCACACCTGAAAAAGCCGACCCTCATGGTTTCTTCTCGAAAGCTTAGGCCTTATTTTAAATGTCATTTGATAGCCGTTGTGACAACATTTCCCCTAAGGAATGCCTTTCATAAGCCTGTGTTTTAAGTCGTTTGAATAAGTGGGTAGTCAAAGTTAGTGAATTCGCATTGAATACAAGCCCAAGCCTACAATTAATTCACAAGTTTTGGGCGACTTCGTGGTCGATTTCAGTCTAAGACTAATGCCTTTAGTTGTTAAAGAAGCAATGCTTGTATAGGGAATGGTATCGGGAGTTTGGACCTTGTTTACGGATGGAGCCTCCAATGTAAAAGGGTCCGGTCTTAGGGTAGTTCTAATCACTCCTTCGGGAGAAAACCTAAAATAGGATTAAAACTGTACCATTAACAAACAATGAAGTCGAGTACGATGCTTTGGTTGCAGGACTTGACCTATCTTGGGGACTAGGTTCTGAGATCATCGAGATAAAATGCGACTCCCAACTAGTGGAAAACCAAGTGTATGGAATTTTCGACAAAAAGGAGGAGCTCATGCAATAGTACTTGAGCAAGGTTCAAGCATTACTCACACATTTCAGAGAGTGGTCAATCTTCTACATTCTGAGGGAGGAAAATGTGAAAGCAGACACATTGGCTAATTTAGGTTCATCCACAGAGATGAAAGGATATGATTCCAGTACGGTAGTCCAAAGCTTCATTCATTGTTGGATGTGGACAACTACTGTGAAGTTAATTCAACCAACTTAATCTGGGACTGGAGGAATGAGTTCATTGAATATCTCAATCATGGTAAAGTACCTGAAGATCCAAAAGCAACCCTGGCACTACGGACCAAAGCAGCTCACTACTGTCTTGTCGATGGACAATTGTACAAGAGGTCATTCCAAGGACCATTGGTTCGGCGTCTAGGTGCCTCGGAGGTGGACTAGATGTTGAGGGAAGTCTATGAAGGATTCTAGGGAAACCCTCTGGTGCAGACTTGTTGGTTCTCAATTTAGTGAGGATGGCTAATATTGGCCCCAAATGAAATAGGACGCAAAGACATTCATATAAAAATGTGAAAAATGTCAATGCCATGCACAGTTAGTGCATCATTCAGCGAAACTTCTGTATTCAATGGTGTCACTGTGGCTATTCATGAAATGGGGGGATGGACATAGTCGGTCCTTTACCACAATGTCTCGGTAAGGTAAGATTTCTTTTCGTTTTAACTGATTGTTTTACTAAATGGGTCGAAGTAGGTGCTTACTAAAAAATCAGAGATCGAGAAATGGTTGATTTCATATGAGACCACATCGTCTGCTGATTGGGAATACCAAAAGAGATTTCTCGTGATAACGAGCCACAATTCATTGGTTCCAAAATCACAAAGTTTTTGGAAGGACTAATGATCAAACAAATTATGTCTTCACCATGAGTGCAAATGGACATGCATAGTCAACCAACAAGGTAATAATTCAAAACCTTTAAAAGAAGTTATAAGATGCTAAGGGCAAGTGGCCTAATGAGTTACTGGGTATTTTATAGGCATATCGGGCCACGACGAAATCAAGCACGGGAGAAACACCCTGTTTTCTCATGTACAGTTCAGAGGCTTTGATAATGGTAGAAGTGGGGTAATCGATCTTAAGGTTTTCTCGAGCAAACGAAGCATAAAAAAATGAAGCGCTGCTGGTCAAGCTAGATTTTCTTGAAGAACACCAGGATCCAACATATGTGAGGATGGTGGATCAAAAGAAAAGGATAGAACGGTTTTACAATCACAGGGAAAATCTCTGATATTTCAAAGTTGGGGATATGGTTCTAAGGAAAGTCACTCGAAGCATACGGGAAGTCAACACTAGGAAGCTGGGATCGACATGGGAAGGACCTTATCGAGTTTTAGCTATAACCAGTGACGAATCATATAAATTGGAAAATCAAGATGGAGTTAAATTGCCAAGCAATTGGAACGTGACTCACCTCAAAAGGTATTACTGCTGAAGATCCTTGATGGCACTTAAAGTATGTGATGAACTCTTTTTTCCTTCAACCTGTTTTGTCCTAATTGGATTTTGGCAAGGTTAACGAGGCAGCGATATAGAGCATACTGCAAGGGAAGGATCCTCAGCAAGCTGGTGAATCAACAATCGAGAGCTCGGTTGCCTCTACCTTTGCACAACTCATATAGCAACTAACCCGTGGATTGTTAAATAATCTTTGGCCCAATAGCTTAACTCGTCTCCCAAGACTCTCATGGTCTCCATTTGCCTTTGTAAACAGATTATTTACCCATCCACAAGATGTTTCCATTAATGAGAAAGCAATGCGAAGCTTACTAAAAAGGAAGTGTAATAGGTATATACAAGACTTCCAGCGTTCAAATTATCATGCTTAGCATCCTAATACTAGGTGGGAAATAATACATGACAAAACACTAAAAGTGTTACGAAGACCAGAGACTACTAGAATCGAGATCAATTTCTTATAAGGACAAGGTACTGCTTGATCAACCCCGTAGAAATAAGTTGTACAAGTTAGCCACATGTATTGTTAGCTTTATTTACTTAAGCAAATAAATGTTTATGTAAATGTACTTTTAAAGATAGAGGAAATAAATCAATGTCTTTTTATTTTTACCTTATCTGTCATCCGAATGATAAGTTAATTTATTTTATTGTTTGAAAGTTAACAAAAACTTCAAATGCTTGTGTCAGGATGAACAAAAGACTTCCTCTTCATGAGAATCGTAAACATAAGAGCCCTCTCTTATGAATCCTTCATAGTAAAGGTATATTTCAGAAGTGTTTATGCCCGGAATCAAAAGCTATTAGATGGACAAATATTCCCGAAGCTTTGTCAATTAAATTAAAAAGAATATTTTTTGCACAACACTTAAGAAAAAGTTTCGTTTAACAATTAAATTGCCAAAATTAGTAAAATGTTTTGGCATAATTACTAACGGTAAAGAAAAAATATATACATCGGTTCTTGCTGCAAGAATTCGAAAGGAGAGAAGAGTCTTCGTTTTCTCTATTGGGAGAAGAATGTTCCGCTTCCAGTTCGAGGCCTTCATCTTCTTCAGCTTCTCCCTCAGTCCCCAAATACTCAGAATTAGTATTCGAGGAATCAAATGCAGCAGCCGAGAAGGAAGGTTCTCACTAGTGGTCATCTCCAGTTCTCGAGCCTTGGCAATGCAGTCATCAATGTTGACAATGCTTTCTTTGGCCTCCTCCAAAGTCTTCCTCTTTGTATGATATATGGCGTAGGTTTTCTCAAAGATGAGGGAATTTTCTTGGTCCTGGAGTTTTGCTCAAAGCGTATCAATCTTGGATTGCAACTTCTCACTTTCAGCTTTTATTGTGCTGATATTGGAATCGAGCTCAACGTTGGTGGTTGAGTGAAGTAGATTTTGCTCTATGAATCTTTTGAGTCTATCTTCCAATTTTTCTCTCCCCTCCTCGGCAGAATTGACCTTCTTGATTTTTTGAGCGTAAGTTAGCCTCCAAGTTATTAACTTGTTCCATGAAAGCAGACTTATGCTCGGCAGCAACAAACACGGTATCATGAAGCTCAATCTACTTAGCCTTGGCTAGCTTGAGGTTTTCATGTGGTTGGCGTCTTCTTGGCTATGAGCCATCCTATCTTGTTTGGACTACTGCAACCAGCCCTTAAGTCATCCATTTGAGTGATTTTGGCCTCCAACACCGGGAGGTGCTCGACAAGTTGATTCCTTTCAGCCAAGAGTTGATCTTGTTCTGAAGCAACCTCTTTCTTGTCCAGAATCAACCTTTGCAGGCCCTCATAGGCAAGAAGGTTGGCCTGTAAAAGGTTAGAACCAATTTTATTAACACAAAGAACAAATGGAACGAATATAGAATGAAGTTAGATTGCTACCTGCGCCGAGCAATACATGTTGTTGTTTATTAGGAACTCCCTAGAAAAGAAATCAATCTTTCTATGAGGCAAGTGGCTTCAGGTAATGGCAAGCTCCACCGACTTGGAAAGCATTGGCACCCACTCGAGAATGAGAGAAAAACACTTCTTCTTCTGTAGGATCTTGCGAGGGTGTCAAATAAGTACTTCCTAGATTTTAGTGATCAGGAGACTTTAGAGAAGAAGTGCTCTCTATCTATTTAGCTTGGGCCGATGGAGAAGAAGCAATAGGTGAAGGTGGAGAGTTATTGTTGTTAGCTCAAAGGTTGTTGGTATAGGAAGGTAAGGGACTAAACCTCTTTGAACGGAGGCGTTGACAAGGATCTAAAAAGGGAATCGACATTTTCAACCAAAGTCGTTCCTCCCCCCCCCCCCCAGATTTCCTGAACGTCTTCTGGCGGTGGATTTAGGAGCTCCCAGGCTGAGCATTTGGTTGTGATGATGAAGATCTTTTCCTTCTTTGAAGGAAGACATCTCCATCATCAGCCTCTTCTTCATCATCAAGGACCACTGTGGCTGGTTCGATTGGTTTTCTTTCACTCTCTTCCCTTGAGTCCTAGTTGAGAAGGCACGCTTCCTCTTAGTTTCTTATTTTTTGAATGGGGTCTCTAGAGGAGGATCCCTCACCAGAGGCACGCGTTGACCCACGATCCCAACTCTGGTTAATGGCATTTTGCAATACCCGTTGAGCCTCCTCTAGGTCATCGAAAGTCCTGTGTGGAGCAAAAAGGTAGTTAGCAGATTGTTCCTAAGTTGTTAAGATGGAAAGATAGACGGATTTTTGCTTACTGTGATTCTTTGCATTTCACTCATATTTAGGAGCCATTTCTCTCCACCATCGGGATTCCAGAGTAGTAATATCTAGTATTTTTTGAATCCAATGGGCCAGACCTTGAACCCGTGGTGGTTCCCAATGGGTAGCTGGAACGAAGGAGATAACAAATCAGCAAAGATGGAAGGTTTTCTTTTTTTGTGAAAGGAAAAAAATACCTGAAGACTTACGGAAAAGATTCCATGATTCAGAAAAAGCTTGCGCTGTGGTCAGGATGATGTCCCTGGGCAACGAACCGTTCCATCCATCTACGATTGTTGCCATCATCCACAGTGGTAAGGATGGCGTGATGATCACGCTTACTAAGGTTTAGCACACCACCAAGAAAAGTCTTTGGGGAGAAGATGTTCATCATGCGCGCGAGAGTTAGGGTTTTCCCAGTCTTAACATAATTGGCGAAGGCAGGCCACCGTAAGCCATATGGATGGACCTACTTGTGCCATGCAGACTTGGTATCAATAGCAAAACTCTAAGATTATTAGGTCAATGCCTTCATCCGCTCACAAGGTGAAAGGACTCAAAGTGAAGGGGAATGTATAAAAATACATAAAACCAAGCCTGGAGTAGGTAACTCACTTTATTGCATCAGGAGTGAGGGTTTTGACATTTTCCCAATTACATTCCTCCTTCACAACTGGGATTCTATGAGGATGAGTAGAATAAGGGTATATGCGAACATGCCAAAACCTTTCACTTTTAGAATTTGGAGGTGGTTTGTGTTCTTGAAGATCAGATGCTATGATAAGGTTAAGTCGTATGAGGTTAAAACCCAATGCCAACCTCTTTGGTTCCGCTCTTCTTTAGGCCCCTACCAAAGAGAAGGCCAGAGTTTCTTGGGGCGGTAGTGTTTCAAGCCATGTTTATGAAGAAAATATTTTTACTTAGAAAGTTGAATATTTCAGGACAACTCTAAGGATATTCAAAGAAGAAGAAAGATTTGTGAAAGTAAAAAGTGAAAATGATGAGTAGTGGAGAAGTTATAGACGACAAAAATCATGGTCATGATTAACCCGGATATTTGATTAATTGGGGAATTAATAGTTTATGAACTCTGAGTTATTCTTGCCTTATTTGGTTTACCTTACTAAGTGCTATATAAAATCTCATTCTGATTCTTCTTGGACACGAACACAATTCATAAAGAAACACATAAAAAAAAACTTTGCTCTCATTCAAACCCTTCTGCTACTTGTGTTTACTACACTGTCTAGCCGGCTGAAAGCCAAGGCTAGACCACTGAGTTCTGCATACTTTCACCTTCTGTTTTGATATCTTTAACCGGTATGTCTCCACTACTATTGTCATTCATTATGCTATGAATATTAAACCTATGTGCTTTTCCTGCCTATTGCTCTACTTCTGTGTTTAGACATATGTCTTTCCTGTTTATTGCTTTTAATCAGTATGCTCTACTTCTGTATTTAGATATGTGTCTTCCTGTTTATTACTTTAAATCAGCATGTTTACTTATGTATTTAAACTCCTGTCTCTCATGCTTATCGACCTCAATTAGTATGACCACTTTTGTGTAGTTTAATCCATGTCTTTTCTGTGTGTTGATCTAAATTAGCATGACTACTTGTGTCCTTCATGATTATTGACCTTGGTTAGCATGAATGTTTATGTGAAGCCGGAGTCCTATGACTTTCCTGTCTATTGCTTTAAATCAGCATGATCATTTCTGTTGCTATGTCCCATTCAGTAATTTAGCTGTTATCACATGCAGTTAGACTTATATGTTTCTTGTTTATGGCTCTTAATCAGTATGCCATATCCTATTGAGTGTTATGGAACCTGGTTGTTATGAGATATCATCCTGCCCCTGCCTGCTCTATGTCCTTGTTAATCTGCATGCTTTCACTCTCACCCTGTTTTATTTGTTCCTGAATAATGACTTCTATGTTCCCAACCCCTACTACCCTTCTTTGTATAGTTGTCTGTTTATTATTCTGTTCCCAGCATGCTATGTGCCCCACTTAGTGATAACTAATGGATTAAGTTGAATCTAAGCAATCTGAAGCTTGTCTGAAATGGTTGTGATCTTGTTTTTGTCCTTTGTTTGATTGCTGCGTCTTTGTTTGAACTCAGAGTGTTGCAATGACTCTGTTTATTCCTATTTTACTTCTAAACTGTTTTCTTAAAACTATTCCCTATTTTCATATACTATTTTCTAACTCCAACTCTTAGAATACCTAGGGTCCTGCCCTCCAGTGTGAGCACTACCTAGGAGTCCATGAGACTCCTCCGAACTCTGACGCACTGGGGCTGGCCTTTCCAAATTTGTTCACAAAACTGCCTTCTTTAAAGGGTTTCTGGTGAGAGCATTGCCCGGGATCCCTGAGACCCTTGGGAACTTTGACACACCAGGACACCATCTTGTGTACTGTGAGATGTTGGCACACTTCAGACTTGGTTGAAGGCCTGGTTTTCCAGGTTTACATTTGGGCCTATCTAGGCTCACTATTGTTGTTTTCATATTTTAATTAGATTTGGGCCTATCTAGGCTCCCTATAGCATAGTAATTTCATTCTGTAATTCATTTATATCTGGTCTGTCATAATAATTCTTGTAAAAATAGATATTGGGATTATTAGTAAAGCTGGGAGGGATTTTTATATATCTTTGTTGGGATCGGGTAGAAATCATGCCTATAGTATTGTTGTGATTATTTATACGCATTAGAAACCATGCTTATAGGATTGTTGTGATTATTTATACGCGTTAGAAACCATGCCTATAGGATTGTTGTGATTGTTTATATGCATTAGAAATCATGCCTATTAAGGCTTATCTCATTATTTGTCCTGAATTTCCACTTTACATCTTAGAAATCCTGTTATGGAACGTTTATCAATTCTGTATTAAAAATTCATGTTCATGCATATATTCAAGTCTCAATGTGCATTAGAAACCATGCCTATAGGATCTTCCTTTGGGAATTATCAAACTCGTATAATATTCTGCTTACTTAGATATCATGTCCTTTGGAAATCATATTTGAAATCAGCATGAACACTTAGTTGTCATGCCTATACGGAATAAGTATCAAAACAGTTTGACACTTAGATATCATGTTTGTAGAGATAAAAATGTAAAATCAATTTCTATGTTTATATGTCCTGAAGTAATGCTTGTGATCATTTTCAGTGCATAGACAACATGCCTATAGGGTCTAAATTTATTTGATTGACAGAAATAAATAAATAACGGGAAAAATCACTTAACTAATTAGTGCAATAAATGAAAAGACCTAGGGTTTAAAGCAGATACGCAAAATTAGTCAAACGAGTAGAGAATAACCAGATTCAACACTTGGAAGTTTGTTTGAATAGAACTTAGGACGAAACCTAGTTCTTAGAAATCACTAGAGTCAAATAATAATAAGGACAACAGAGGGTCTTTCGAAGAAAAATACCAAATAATACTCAGAAACGTTTTAGATCTACAAGGATCTGAATAGACCCAAGTAGTTATAAGATTAGGATTTTCGAAAATGACAAAGATGAAAGGAAACTCGGTCTAAAACCATAGATTCGAACCATAAATAGGAAGAAAATAGTACTCACAAACGGAGATGGCCATAGTAAGGCCTGTGAAAAGGTTTCGAACAAAACCAGGTTGAATCTCTTCGAGATTCTTTCATAAATTGACAAAATCGAACAACCAGAAGATGTAGAAAGCCGGCAAGGGCTGGAAAATACAGAGAAATCCCATGAACGGGGAGTTCCCGGTGACAACGGCTAGGTTTTAGGGGGAGCGTCTGAGAGAGAAGGGGGAAGGTAGGGAAATGAAGACGGCGGAACAAAAGGGAAATGAAGGGGTTAGGGTTGAGTTTTAATTAAAAAGGAAAGTAAAAATGTGGACCGTTGATCTCAGAGATCAACGGCCACGATTAAAGGAGGTTTTGGGTCGGGTAAATACAGAACTAGGATTGGGCGGATTTGGGCTAACTTTTAAAACATTTGGGCTGGTGTAATTGAGTTAAAACGAAACTTAAAAGGGCTACTTGTTAAATTCCCAATTAATTAATAAAATAATTTGTAAAAATGATTAATAAATTGTAAAAAATGGCTTTCATGCATACAAATAGTTTAAAATAATTACTTAATATTATAAAAATATAAAAAGCCATTTTCTGGTGAAATAATGTAATAATGCATGCATGGGCTATTATTGCAAAGTTGTTGCAAGTATAATCCCAAAAATGTAATATGGCTATTATGAAATAATTAAATCTTAGTATAAATACAAATGGTAAAATTAAGCCATAAATTGTTATAAAACCATTTATGATGCAATTAGTACTTATTTATATAATAAAAAATACAGGGAAAAATTAATTGAAAGTCCTTAAAAATGTAGAAATTATGAAAAAATATTAGTTGATGCTCATGTACTATTTTGAAGATAGATATGCATTTTAAAAAATAGTATAGGGAAAAATTGGGTATCAACAGCTGGCCGTCTTTATCCGGGAAGGATGAAAGAGTTGTCAGGTAAAGATATGATGGACAATTTTGACCGAGTAGGGTGATTTGAGAGACATGGGCCGCACTCTGATTTCTGAGCTGCCTACATATCCCTGGTTTTACAGGAAATAGATTGTGTAGTTCATGATTCATCAGTGGAATATACCGATGAAGTTATCACAAGAATGGACACAAGGTTTTGGAATAGGTGAAATGGTTGTTCCTCAGGTCGCCTGCAAATAAAAGATGTGCTACAAGCATATATCTGTGCATAAATATAAACATGATGCAAATTCCCCTCAGACCATGGGAATTGTCTTTGGACGGTTGAGGATGACGTCCGTAGACCATGATGTCCCAGGCCATGAATTGTTCAGTGAGGGATTATCAGGCCATGAAATGATGTTCTCGGGCCATGAAAATGGTGCCTCCGAACCATGATGCCTTTGAATAATGATATGCAAGTTTGAGATATCCTCGGCCATGGCATGGTGTCTTCCGGCTATGAGGATGATGCCTTCAGACTATGACGCCTTCAGACAAGTTGGCAATATTTCAGCCCATGAGGTGCAAAATATGATGCTAGAAGCAACAAGACAAGGCTTATTCTTGTAGGAAGTTGAGGGTAGAGCTTAGCCCGAGAGAAGAAATAGATAGTTCAAGGGAGACAATGCTTAGTCTCGTGCGAGGTAAAGGCAGTGCTTAGCCTTATTCAAATAGAGAGGCAAGGCTTAGCCTCATGCAAAATTAGAGGCAGGGCTTAGCCTCATGCAAGATTGAGACAAAGCTTAGTCTCATGCAGAATTCGGGACATGGCTTAGTCCCATGCAAATTGAAGGCAGTTCTTAGCCTTATGCAAATAGAGAGGCAAGGCTTAGCCTCATGAAAATTGGAGGCAGGGCTTAGCCTCATGCAATATTGAGACAGAGATTAATCTCATGAAAAATTAAGGTAGTGCTTAGCCTTATGCAAATGGAGAGGCAGGGCTTAGCCTCATGAAAGATTCGGTACAGGGCTTAGTCCCATGCAAAATTCGGGACAGGGCTTAGTCCCATGCAAATTGAAGGCAGTGCTTAGCCTTATGCAAATGGAGAGGCAAGTCTTAGCCTCATACAAAATTGGAGGCAGGGCTTAGCCTCATGCAAGATTGAGACAGAGATTAGTCTCATGCAAATTGAAGGCAAAGCTTAGCCTTATGCAAATGGAGAGGCAGGGCTTAGCCTCATGCAAGATTCGGGACAAGGCTTAGTCCCATGCAAAATTAGTGATAGGGCTTAGTCCCATGCAAATTGAAGGCAGTTCTTAGCCTTATGCAAATGGAGAGGCATGGCTTAGCCTCATGCAGGATTCAGGACAGGGCTTAGTCCCATGCAAGGTGAAGGCAATGCTTAGCCTTATGCAGATAGAAAAGCAAGGCTTAGCCTTATGCAGAATTTGGGACAGAGCTTAGTCCCATGCAAGGTGAAGTCAATGCTTAGCCTTATGCAACTAGAGAGGCAAGGCTTAGCCTCATGCAAGTTTGAGACAGAGCTTAGTCTCATGCATATAAAAGGTAGTGCTTAGCCTTGTGCGAATATGGAGGCAAGGCTTAGCCTCATGCAAAATTTGGGACAGGGCTTAGTCCCAAGAAAAATAGAACAGATAATAGATGATGGCAGAGTATTTCTTAGCTGGAAATGGATTCAGTATCTTTGTTGTTATGAAGATCTTGATTCCAAGGTGTGCATATTCCTGTTCCTGCATTCAAAGAAAAATTGTGAGTTCTGTAGGGGGGTCGGTTCGTGCCTCCGTTGGCTTGCTTGATCTTCTTTATTATGTCTAAAGATCCTGTTCAAATTATCGGGGGTAGCATTTGCTAAACAGAGTTCATTTCAAAAGCGGGCATGCCTAGATTTCAAAGGTATAATAAAAATATAGTTTTAGAAATTGGTTAGATGAACCAGTGTTTGTGACATGATCAGAGACATTGCGACTTATTTTGCTGTAGAATTTTGAGGGTCCTCCTCAAAATTATGCCCCAGTTGCATGGACAACCTTTCTGACTGCTGTATATGCTGTGATCGACTAAACTTGCTTCAGAATTTTGAGGGTCCTCCTCAAAAATTCTGCCCCAGTTTCTGATTGCGGGGAAATAGAAATTTTATTGAATTGTGACCGAACCCACAGGGCTGCCTACATATCCCCTCCTAAACGGGAATCAGGTCGAGCATAGTTCAATTTACATCATATGCGGAAAACATAAATAGTTTACATATAATATCGCTTGACTGCATCCGAATTGATCGGCTTTGGCTAGACTTCTCCGTTCATTTCCGCGAGTATAAGGGCTCCTCATGTCAGTACTCTGTGAACCATGTAAGGACCATGCCAGTTGGGAGAGAATTTCACTTGGCCTCATCTTGATTTGGAAAGATCCATTTCAGTACCAGTTGCCCCGGCGTGAACTGTGTTGGTGACTTCCTCCTTGATTTTCAGGCTCATGTCTGGCTTGAATTGCCTGAGTTTCTGCTTCACTGGCGGACACATTAGATTTGTAGGTAACTTGTGAGACACTATGGATGTGCTCAACCGTGTCATATTGTCGCTATGACCATGCAAAGATATCCTAATATTCTTTCAGGAACCGAGTGTATTCCTTTTTTTTTTTCTGACGGTGACAAATGGATGCTTATACGGGATTCCTCGACGGTTTCAGAATCTCCCAAGTTGACTATCTCGGTTTCGTCCAGGTTGGACTTGGGCTTGTTCTCAAAATCCTCTACTTCTCTGACAATTTCCTCGAGTATGACATCCTCTTCTTCTGAATCACTATCCTTTTGTTGTGTTGCCTCATTACATGTCACAGTTGCCGGTTCATCAAGATAGGAAATAGTAATGTTGTATGGATAAAGATATGGGAAAAGTGGTAATAATAAACATTGATTCGTCGAAAGTGTCAAACAAATGAGATTTTCAATAATTTAAACAACGTTTTGGAACATTGGAAATATTATTTAAAACAAAATGCCAAAAGGGAAATCATTTTTTCTTAGAAAGCAAAATAAATATTGTTGTTTAGCCTTGCTACCCAGAGACTCGTCGGGCCCTGGATGGTCTGAATGTCCAATTCTTGAGGAATGTTCCTCTCTCCACAACTCAGATGGTAGGGCCTTCCTCCTCCTCCTCCTCCTCAACAATTACACAACAGTCCATATCATCATCTTCCAGAAATAGGTTCCTCAAGGCTTCCAATGCTTCTTCCTCCTCTGATCCCCATATAATGTCGGTCTGATGGAAAGTCTGACTCAGGTGTGGTACAGGCTGCTCGAGTGGATAGTATAGACCACGCCATGGTGGTGACAAATTTTGAAATTCCTGCCAAGTGTACTGATACCCTAGCCCAAAAGTGGTACCATGGCGCTTTGGCTGTATCGGCTTGGAGATGCCCTGAAGATATTTACCAAACCCCTTGCCAGGCTCATACCCTCTCCATGCTAGTATTATTTCTATCTTACTACTCCACCACTTATCTTTCTCGATCGTGTTCACCCGCTCGATACGATGGTAGGTTTCTCCACCTAGATTTCTTCTATTTTCATTCACCGGGATGGTCTGGCTAGTGTAAATGGGGTTGCTCCCATCTCCATGAATAACTTCACAGCCTGATGTAAGGTTGATGCTACAGCCCAAACAGCTTGTATCCATGGTCGTCCTAGCAACAGATTGTAGGATGCAGATATATCCAGTACATGAAACTCAACATCGAACCATTTCGGCCCCATCTGTAGACAAATATTAGTCTCTCCAATGGTATCTCTCTGAGACCCATCAAATGCTTTTACATTCATACTTCCTTCCCATATCTCATGCAAGCCTTTGCGTAACCTCTTCAGTGTTGTTAATGGGCAAATGTTGAGACTGGATCCTCCGTCGATCAGAACTCTGGCAATGAACTTGTCTTCACATGACTGTAATGTGCAGTTCCTTGTTGTGATTCAAACCTTCAGGGGCAGCTCGTCCTCGTGAAAGGTGATTTTGTGGATCTCCAGCACCTGTCCTACCATATTGGCTATTTCTCCACCAGTGATGTTGTTGGGTACATATGCTTCACTCAACACCTTTAAGAGAACATTCCTGTGTGCCTCTGAATTTTGTAGCAGCAACAAAATATATATTTGAGTAGGAGTCTTGTTCAAATGATCAATAACATAATACTCTCTCGCTTGTACTTTCCTCCAAAGGTCATCCGGACCGGTTTCAATGATGGGCGATTTGCTAGCGGCCTGCTCACTAGATTCTCCCAAAGGCCCTGGTGTATAGATTCTTCCCATTCTGGTCATCCGTTGTGCAGCACCGAATTCTTCTATTTTTGGCTTTCCTTTTATTCTAGCTTCGGCCACATAATCCCAGGGTACAGCCTTGGTGCTGAAAGGCGGTGTGGTTGACACTGTCATTGTGAAAGGCGTGGCCACCTCCACTTCAAATGGAAATGACGCAGTTACCTCAACCTCAACTGGCGGCTATATCTGCACTATAATAGGATTGAGTGTGACTGCGAATTTCTTAGGATCGTCACCCTCTTTGATAAGTCCGATTGATCCCTCAGGATCCCATTCCTCATCGGTCTCTATTATATTGATACCTTCACCCCTATGATCTGGGAGGGGGTTGTTGCGGGCGTTAGGTGTAGATTCCTTTGCCTGGATTACCTTATTATCAATCAAGGTCTGGATCTTATCCTTCAGTGTCCGGCACTCGTCAATGGTATACCCTTTTATACGAGAATAATATGCACATGTTTTATTTGGGTTGACCCATTGGGATGAATTCTCCATGGCCACAACAGGGATAGGAATGAATAACCAGCAGCCTTCAACCTCTCATACAACTGGTCAATGGGTTCAGCAATGACTGTGTATTGTTTGGGTGGTTTGCGATCAAAGTTAGGCCGGGGTCTTGGGTAGTTTGGACGAGTTGGAGGTGACTGAAAGTAAGATGGTTGGGAATTATATGTATGGTAAGCAGTGGCTGGTTGGGAATATCTGAGAGGTGATGGTTGATATGTGGATGGAGGTGTTTGGTATGCGAGTGAAGAGGTCTGATATACAAATGGAGTTTGGGGTCCTTGGTCAACCATTATTGTTCCCACGTCCTTCTTCTTTGATATACCCCCTGATTGTAATGCTTTATCCGTGGCCTGCAGTGCCTCGAATTTTGTCACCATACCACTTTTAATGCCCTCTTAAATCCTTTCCCCGAGTTTGATGATATCGGAGAACTTATGGTTTTCAATAACCATCAATCTCTCATAGTACTGGGGATCCTTTGCCCTGATAAAGAACTTGTTCATCTGTTCCTCGTCCAATGTCGGTCTGACCTTGGCTGCTTCTGACCTCCAATGAGCAGCATACTCGCGGAAGGTCTCAGTTGGCTTTTTCTTTAAGTTTTGGATGTAGAAGACATCCTTCGTATTCTATGTATTAAACTTGAACCTATTCATGAAGTCGGATGCCATGCTCACCCAGTTGGCCCATTTCTTAGGATTCTGGCTGATATACCAGGACAAGGCATCTCCTGTAATACTCCTCATGAAGAGGTTCACTCGGATCCTTTCATCCTTTACGACCCCTACGAGCTTGTCACAATAGGTTCTCAGATGAAACTTGGGATCACTTGTCCCGTCAAACATTTTGAACTTGGGAGGTTTGTATCCCTCCAGAAGTTCCACATCTGGTTGTATGCATAGATTTTCGTAGTTCAGACCTTCTATCCCTTTACCTCTTTCGACGCCCTGAACCCGACTTGTCAATTTCTTGAGCTCCTCAACAATGTTCTTAATGAGCAGGTCCTTCTCAGCAGATTCTGGTGTATAGGAGATTGGTTGAGTGGAGTGAGGTAGAGTTTCCACATATATGGGGTTGTTTTGGTGACCGGGAGTTTGGGTATAATGATGATCAATGGTGGAGTTTTGGGGTTCGGGAATAATTTGTGGAGTATGGTAGGTGTTCTATTGATATTGTGGAGGGATAGTTTGATCTGTGGTGGGGTTGTATAATAGTGGGTTGCAGGAGGATTCCGTGGGCGCTTGTTGGGTGTGTTTTGAGGTTGTACGAGATTCTGGGTGTTTGGGTGGTTGACGTCTGGGATATTGAGTGTAAGGGAGAGGTTTTCTAAGCTCCGGACCTGCTCGAGCTCACCGTGAAGTTCTAATATTCTTTGCTCAAGCCGTGAGACCGCATCATTTGAGTCCTGAGTACCCCGACCATCGTAAGCTTCCGCATCTTCAACATGCGTATTGTTGTCTTTTCTTGTGCCGTTCAAGTCATCCATTTTTGCTTTTCCTTTGACTTTTGGCGGACTAGGAGGAGGAAAATATGGAGGGCCCCTGGATCTTGTGTGATAAGCTGATGATGCCAGTATGCATGAACCAACCTTTGGGGAATGGGGAATAATCAAAAGAAATAAAGAAAAAACAAAAAGGTATCAAAGTCAGTAAGAGTTCTGAGAAAGAATATTTGCGGTATTTAAACACATATTGCGGGAATGTAAATTCGCGTCCTAATTTGGGAACCTCATTTTGTCCAAGGTAGGCCTAGCTACAAGTTTTTTTGGAGAACTTAAATTCCAATAATTGCCTCATTTCATTAATATAAAAATAGATGAATCCAACACGACACTAAGATAATAAAAGATAAGTCACTACTGGCACTTTGCCTTATTACATTTAGGAAAAGAAAATAAATCTAATCTACTTGGTCCCAGAAGGACCCTCCCCAGGCTAGATCTTCCTAACTCCATCGACCATGTTCCCCATTTCGCGCAGGCCCAGCAGCAGGTAGACTCTTGCTAGATGTCCTCCCTCGCTTCCTTCAGCATTATGGCAGTTAACGACCCTCTTTCTTATATTTTCCGCTAGCTCCATCAAACCCTGTTCCATATATTCTACCTTTTCATTGGAGGTGATAGCCGTCTCCCTCCATTCATTGATCAGTCTCATGTTCGTCTCATGTATCTCCTAATGTTCGGCCTCGGAGTCATGAATCCTTTTGCGCAATTTGTTATTTTTTACCTGGGTCTTAGCATCTTCATCTATGAACCTGTTTCCTCGACCGATCCTGGGTCTCAGCATCTTCATCTATGACCCTGTTTCCTCGACCGATTCATGGCTCCACTACCCAGCTAAGTTGTCCTTTAACCATGCCGGGTAAAAGGGTGCATAACTAGCATGATACCTGTCTGGATCGATGGTGTCCTTCTCCACAATGATCTTTGAGTGCCAAATATGCTGAGCTTGGCACCTGTAAGGGATGTCGTCATCCTGAAAATTTGCCCGGAAATGATTCATCTTCGCAACCCGTGGTACGACCTGCCTCCTACCTGCTTGTCTCACAACCCTGATGAGAACACAAGGGTATATCCCCCTTAACCCAATCAACACAAACTGAGGAGCGTCCCTAGACCTAATGATGAACTCGTCAGTAGGGAACCATTCAAACATCCACTGGACCTGAACCTCGGTCAGGTTGTCGAAGAACTCCGCCCATTCCTTATCACTTTCTGGTTGAGCAAACCTGTCCGGGATATAAGTCATCCTATTAGGGTGGTGGAAGTCTATGTGATCATTCCACGCCCTCCGTGGAAACTCCTGACGATATTGACCCTTTTGGAGATGCTCTAGTAACCAAAGCTGCAACAGCAAATTGCAACCCTCTAAATGCTTGAACCCTTTCTGGCAGCGGTCCAAAGCCCAGTAAATATCAACTATAATCATAGGGACTATGGTGTATGTTTGTCCCTCGATTCTCCATTAGAGTTTTGGCTACCATAGCCAGGTGTGAATTTTGTCCCCTTTCATTGGGAACACAATCATGCCCAAGAAGCAAAGAACAAACACGAAAACTCTATGGTGAATGTGAACCAAGGAAGTGATAGAGAAATCAACATGGAACATACGGTAGGACTTGCTATGACCGTATCTCTCGTACAAATAGTCAAAGGGTATGTAAGAGTTCTTTAAGCACTCCAAATCTGCATTCTTTTTCAAACCCATCATCATTAGAAACCCCTTACCAATGCGATTTTTCGGCACCAATAGACCAAGGTTGTCTCAAGGTAGCCCAGAAAATACCCCTATTTCTTCTAGGAGAGGGGTCATTTCTATGTTCCCAAAGCGAAACACAGACCTTTCACAATCCCAGAACATAGTTGTAGCTTCAATCGGCATGTTGTTTGGTTGGATGTCTAACAGAGAAGGTAAATTTCCCAGTACTTTTCTCACATGTTTCTTGTCACTTGAGGAAAGACCTTCCTACCAATCTAATAGCAGTGGTGGTATATTGTGGACCATGCCGAACCTGGGGACCTTGTGCCTCATTTTCTACAAAACAAAGAAGGCTAGGCCCTTTTCCCCCTCCTGATTCGACTATTTATACATCCATGATTGGTATTTTGGCATTTAGTTTTCCAAAATTAATGCACAAAATGTGGTTTCATCCGTTGGGATTATGGAAACCCCGGTGGACTTTTGGATAAGGTTTGTCTTAAGTTATTATGTGGACAACATGTTAACGCGACTAAGTTTGACCATGATGCATGTACAGTTATAATCAGAGTAAGGTTTCTATGGAGGTCTAGACTGGTACCCTCAAGCAGACAACTTAAGGAAAAGGCACGAAACCGTCAATTGCACCGCTGATCGACTAGTTTTACCGCAAATAAGCCTTTCCGAATTTAAAGGATGATATATAGGAAGAGCGCAACCACTTATCAAGCGTTGCTATAGGATTGATTATGACGAGTGGAATATGATGTTGAGCATGATTTATGCAACAGTAAATAGCATGTTGTCACGTATTTGCATGTTAGAAAAATAATAAATGCGGTATTTAATAATTGAAAGACAGTAAAAAAAGAAAACAAAGACACAAGTCAGTTTTGTAGTGAAGGAAATCATAAATACTTGAAAATAAATAATTAAGTTCACATAAAGGGAAAGGGAAAGGGTTCACATGTATCAGCAGAATAAAACATGCTTAGACTAATTCACAGAAACAAGTTTGTCGTGGTAAGAGCCTAGAAATCCCCAGCAGAGTCGCCATACTGTCGTGCCCCCCTTTTCCCTCGCAGAGTTCACGCTTCGACATCTTTTGGGACAACTCATTTCCTTTTGGGAAGGGGTATGGAATTTGAAGAGTCGCCACCTAACGCGTTTAAGGTGCGTTAAGGCACCTAATGCAAGTAACTCATAAACCGGTTTACATTACCAGAGATTGGGTAAGGGCTCGAAATTACCTTAAGGGAAGGTGTTAGGCACCCCTCGAGGTCCACAACGGTGTATCCCGGCCAAACTCAATTTAAGTGAATTAGTCTTTAAAGAAAAATGAAACAAACAGATATAGATTACTTTAAAACGAAAACTAAAGGGGTCCTAGGTTTGTTAGCCTATAGGATCACTTATATGCAATACTCAGTAACCTTCCTCAAATATAGGTGTTACGTGTAGCATTAGCGCACAGATCATCATCTCCTTTACTACCCAAGTACCCTCCCCTTATTTATTATCTAAGCGTTCTAATAGTGTCGAGTACGTACCCTATGCGTGCATTACCCGTCCTTTACCTATGGCCGTGGAAGTGCTTAGGGCCTCTATTAAGGTAGTTCTAGACTCACCTATGGTGATTAAAAGGAGAAAACTAGGCATCAAACAAAAGCAAATTGGACTATCACATAAGGAACAATAAAAGGGCTCAGATTTACCTCTATAAGTAAACAAACAATTGCACGCCTCAACCAACAATTTTTAAACGACTTAAAATCCTATAGCGGGATATCTAGATGATCACAAAGTAGAATATACAGCATTTTATTAAGACGGGGTAGTGAATACCTAATCAGATTGCCTACTGATTTTATTACCTACTTGATCTAGGCAGTATGCAGGTAGTCAAACAAACACAATTTTAAACTTCAGAAATTCAATCAACCTACAGGTCTGCCTAGGCTATAACTGGGCAGGATCCTATAGACATAGTATCTAAGAGTGAATCAGAGTATAATAATAAACTAGCGATTGACTTATGACAGACAGATTATTTATCTATTTAGACCCTATAGGCATGTTGTCTATGCACTGAAAATGGTCACAAGCATTACTTCAGGACATATAAACACATAAATTGATTTTACATTTTTATGTCTACAAACATGATATCTAAGTGTCAAACTGTTTTTATACTTATTCTTTATAGGCATGACAACTAAGTGTTCATACTGATTTCAAATATGATTTCCTAAGGACATGATATCTAAGTAAGCAGAATACTATACGAGTTTTATAATTCCCAAAGGAAGATCCTATAAGCATGGTTTCTAATGCACATTGAGACTTGAAAATATGCATGAACATGAATTTTTAATAATTGATAAACGTCCCATAACAGGATTTCTAAGATGTAAAGTGGAACTTTAGGACAAATAATGAGATAAGTCCTATAGGCATGATTTCTAATGCATATAAACAATCACAACAATCCTGTAGGCATGGTTTCTAACACGTATAAATAATCACAACAATCCTATAGGTATGATTTCTAACGCGTTTAAATAATCACAACAATCCTATAGGCATGATTTCTACCTGATCCCAACAAAGATATATAAAAATCCCTCCCAACTTTACTAATAACCCCAATATCTGTTTTTACAAGAACTATTATTACAGACCAGATATAAATGAATTATAGAATGAAATTACTATGCTATAGGGAGACTAGATAGGCCCAAAAGTAAACCTGGAAAACCACGTCCTCAACCAAAACTGAAGTGTGCCAACATCTCACATTACACAAGATTGTATCCTGGTGTGTCAAAGTACCCAAGGGTCTCAGGGACCCCCGGGCAATGCTCACACCAGAAACCCTTTAAAGAAGACAGTTTTGTGAACAAATTTGGAAAGGCCAGTCCAGTGCGTCAGAGTTCAGAGGAGTCTCATGGACTCCTAGGAAGTGCTCACACTAGAGGGGCAATACCCTAGGTATTCTAAGAGTAGGAGTTAGAAAATAGAATATGAAAATAGGAAATAGTTTTAAGAAAACAATTTAGAAGTAAAATAGGAATAAACAGAGTCATTGCAGCACTCTGAGTTCAAAAAAAGACTTGCAGCAATCAAACAAAGGACAAAAACACTCAATCAAAAATTAATGGCCGATCAACAAGCCTTCACTCAGAAATTGATGGCTGATCAGCAAGCCCAAGCCGCAACGATGAGAAATTTGGAGCGCCAAGTGGGTCTACTTGCCAGTGCCCAAAATACCAGACCAATGGGAGCTCTTCCAAGTGACACTGAGGCTAATCCTAAGGCATCCATTAATACCGTATCATTGAGGAATGGGAGACAATTAAAAGAGGTCCAGTCGAACAAGAGAAAATAGGTAAAATGAGAAACCAGCCACTATAGAATCAACATCAGACAGATCGAAGGAATCAGAGAAGCCAGTTGAAGGGGTGGTGGCTGAGCAACCCCCACCATTGGTTGCAAGGCCACCCTTTCTGTTCCCTCAAAGGTTGCAAAAAGTGAAGGATGATGCAGCATACAAAAAATGCCTTGATATCTTGAAGCAAGTACAAGTTAACATTCCATTGGTAGACATTTTGCAAGAAGTTCCCAAATATGCTAAATACATCAAGGACATAGTGGCAATAAGAGGAGGATGACTAAATTTGAGACTGTGGCACTCACTGAGGAATATAGCTCAAGAATTCAAATCAAGCTACCTTATAAATTAAAGGATCCGAGTAGTTTCACTATTCGAATCTCGATAGGTAAGCATGCAGTCAGGCGAGCTTTGTGCGATCTTGGAGCGAGCATTAATTTGATGCCGCTATCTGTGTTTAGACAGTTGGGGTTGGGTGAGCCACGCCTAAAAATAGTAATCTTACAGTTGACTGATCGTTCCCTTGCTCATCTTGAAGGAGTGATTGAAGATGTGCTAGTTCAAGTGGGCTCTTTCATATTTCCCGCTGATTTCATTATCTTGGACTACGAGCCTGAACAGGAAGTCCTAATTATTTTAGGGCGTCCATTCTTAGCCATATGACGAGCTATTATTGATGTTTGGGAGGTGAAGATGATGATGAGAGTAGGTGATCGAGTGGAGGTATTCAATGTATATAAAGCACTTAAATTACCAGCCCACTATGAAGAGCTATCCATGATTTATGTGGTGGAAAGTGATGCTACATCATTTGTTCCTGATATGAGCCCTATTGACCCTCTTGAACGAGCTTTGATTGGGTGTGTAGAAGACAGTGAAGATGAAATGAGGGTATAAATTGGGCAAGTACTTGATATGTCATGTATCTATATCCATGGGTTAGGAAAATTTGAGGAGATGGACAAGTCTATCACTCTGACCCCTCCTAAGCCATCTATTGACAAAGCTACAAAGCTAAAACTTAAGCCTCTTCCAGCACATCTGCGCTATGCTTATTTGGGGAACTCTAAGACATTGCCCGTGATTATATCATCCAGCCTGACTAACACACAAGAAGAGAAATTTCTCAGAGTAATTCGCGAGCATAAAAAGGCTATTGGGTGGACAATTGCAGATTAAAGGAATCGGTCCATCATTTTGCATGCATAAAATCTTCTTGGAAGATGGATAACTCCCCAGTGTTGAGCAGCAAAGGAGGTTAAATCCCATTATGAAAGAAGTTGTGAAGAAGGAAGTAATAAAATTGCTCGATGCAAGTATCACCTTTCCTATTTATGACAGCAACTAGGTAAGCCCAATTCAATGTGTGACCAAAAAGGGCGGACGACTGTGATTGAGAATGAGAAAAATGAGCTAAGTCCTACTTGCACTGTCACGGGATGGAGAGTTTGTATTGATTATCGAAGGCTCAACAAGGCAACCCACAAGGACCACTTCCCACTTCACTTCATTGACCAAATGTTGGACAGATTAGTGGGACATGAATATTATTGCTTTCTTGATAGTTACTCGGGATACAATCAGATTTTCATATGCCCAGAGGATCAAGATAATACTACACTTACTTGTCCTTATGGCACTTTCGCCTTCAAGCGAATGTCATTTGGTCTTTGTAATGCACCAGCCACTTTCCAGAGATGCACGATGGATATTTTCACCGACATGGTGGAAAAATTCGTGGAATTGTTTATGGATGATTTCTCAGTTTTTGGGTCATCTTATGATGATTGTTTGAAAATTTTGAGCATGGTGTTAGCATGGTGTTAGCCCGTTGTGAAGAAACAAATCTGGTTTTGAATTGGGAGAAGTGTCACTTTATGGTGCAGGAAGGCATCGTTTTGGGTCACAGAGTGTCTAGGAGTGGAATTGAAGTTGATAAAGTAAAAGTGGAGGCGGTTGAAAAATTACCTCCACCTATTTCTGTGAAGGATGTCCACAGTTTCTTAGGACACGCAGGATTCTATAGGCGCTTTATTAAAGATTTTTCAAAAGTTGCTACTCCTTTGTGCAGGTTTCTCGAAAAAGATGTAAAGTTCAATTTTGATGAATCCTGCCTGAAGGAATTTGAAGAACTCAAAAAGAAATTGGTATCTGCCCCCATTATTGTCGCACTAGATTGGTCCCTACCGTTTGAACTTATTGTGATGCAAGTGACCATGTTATTGGGGCAGTGCTAGGCCAAAGGAAAGACAATGTATTTTATTCCATTTACTATGCGAGTAAGACTCTTGATGATGCACAACTAAATTACACCACCACTGAGAAAGAGAGTCTAGCTGTTGTGTGGGCCTTTGAGAAATTTCGGGCATACTTGGTGGGAACAAAAGTTATCATCCATACTGACCATGCAACAATCAGGTATCTATTTACAATGAAAGAATCTAAAGCTAGATTGATGCGTTGGGTTTTATTGTTGCAGGAATTTGATGTGGAGATAAGAGACCGAAAGGGCACCGAGAACCAAGTAGTTGACCATCTATCAAGGCTGGAAAATCATGACCATATGGAGAAGGGTGGACAAATTAAAGAAATGTTTCCTGATGAGCAACTTTTTGCTGTGACCCAATACCCTCCCCCATGGTATGCTGATTATGTTAATTATCTTGTGAGTGGCGTACTTTTTCCGAAAATTGAATCTGAAGCAAGAAAGAGGTTCTTACATGATGTGAAGTTCTACTACTGGGATGAGACATATTTGTACAAACAATGTGCTGATAAGTTGATGATGAGATGTATTCTAGATAAAGAGGTAGAATTAGTGATGAATGATTGTCATGTATTGCCTTATGGGGGCCATCATGGAGGCGATAGAACATCAGAGAAAGTATTACAATCCGGTTTCTTTTGGCCAACTCTATTCAAGGACTCCCATGCATTTGTTAAGAAGTGTGACCAGTGTCAGAGAACATGAACAATTACAAGGAGGCACGAGATGCCTTTGAATAATATCCTGGAGGTTGAGATTTCAATGTGTGGAGGATAGATTTTATGGGACCATTCCCATCGTCCAGAGTAAATAAATACATTTTTCTAGAAGTTGACTATGTATCAAAATGGGTAGAGGCAATTGCATTGCCAACAAATGCGTTTGTGAAGAAGAAAATATTTTTGAGGTTGGGACTCCACGTGCCTTGATTAGTGATGAAGGAACACACTTTTGCAATCGGTTGTTGAATAACTTTCTAGCTAAATATGGAGTCCGCCATAGAGTTGCGATAGCATATCATCCTCAAACGAGTGGACAAGCCGAGGTGTCAAACAGAGAAATAAAGCAAATATTAAAGAAGACGGTGGGTGTGAACAAGAAGGATTGAGCTGTAAAGTTAGATGATGCCTTATGGGCATACAAACCGCTTACAAAACACCAATTGGGGCGTGACCGTACAAGTTAGTCTATAAGAAGGCATGCTACTTGCCCGTTGAGCTTGAACATAAAGCATATTAGGCCATTAAGAAGATGAACATGAACCTTGAAGCCACAGGCGAGAAAAGACTTCTGCAGTTGAATGAGTTAGATGAGTTCAGGCTGCACTCTTATGAAAATGAAAAACTTTACAAATAAAAAACAAAAAGATGGCATGACAAGCACATTAAGCCGCGTCATTTCGAGCCAGGCCAACAGGTATTATTATTCAATTCTAGGCTGAGGTTGTGTTTACCTTGAAAATGGTATTAACAATTATATTTATTTTTGTGCTAAAAATATGTGATCTATTCTAACACCAGTTGGTTATTAGAAAGTAGTGAATGCCACTAATGAAAAATGAGATAAGCAAACCAAGGTTGTCCCAAGGCTGAGCCTCGAGCTGGCTGGAACAGGGGGTTCTCGAGGTCTGGCTAGGGCGGTAAGGAACAAGCAATTGACAAAGGTATAACAATATTGGGGGGCCCCGAGGACAACCTTTAATGACAAATGATGAGCAATAATGAAGAACAATAAATGAATATAATAAATGAAGAACACTAAGTAAGGAGCAATAAATTTGAGAGATAATGTTAAATACGAGAAAGAGCAGAGAATATTCTATTGCAATGGATGTATGTTGTGTTTAATATTTGTCCTCCTTACAAAATGACAAGGGTCCTCTTTATTTAGGAGGGGGAATCCCAATATATTACATGTATAATTATGACAAGGTAATGCTATTGGTACAACTATTTAATGGCTCAGTACGTACTTGCACTATTCTTGCAGACTTGGTCAGCTCTAACCACGTGCCCTTGGGAATTTCCCGCCTTTCCATGATGGTCATCAATTTATACTGACCCGAGGTTGAGCACAGGGAACCTTCTATATGCTCCCTTTAGGGATGTATCTCGGGTCCAAGCTTCGAACTCTGTCCCGAGCTTCTCGAGGCCGGCGCGGAATGCCACAGTGGCCTCAAAATCGAACTCTCTGATTTTGGCCGTATACAGATAGTCCCCGCGTTTCTTAAAAAGAAATGATAAGAAACAATTTTGAATTTTTGGCTCTTCTATATCTCCACCGTGACGTCATCCACGTGAGGTCATCAACTGATGTGACAAAAAAGGTTGTACAGAGTACGGTTCTCGTCAAAAAGCCTCTGAACCGCTTTTTGCCGCCCTTTCAACTTCTCCAATATGCTTAGAAAAACCTCTATAAATATTTCGACCCTTCTTTTTTCAAATTTTCACCCTTTACAACATCTTCAAATCTCCATTTAGCAGCTTCTGCTTTCACCCCTTCTCCGCGTTCATCTCTACGCCAGTTTTCTTCTCCTTATTCTGAAATTTTAACATAGTCATGGTGAAAACTTCTAAGATGGTCCCTCAAAAAGAGAAAGCCCCTTCTTCTTCGTGCTCATCTAAGAGTGAGACAACAGTTCCTCCTCGCGCTGAGGAGTGCCTCCCCGGGCCCTATGAAATGTCATCTGATTTTAAGGCTGATAAATCTTCCTCTGTAGTGGGTTGATGCAAGCCCACGTCTCGATATATTAATTTGGTAACTGATATTGAAAATGCGAAGGTTGATTTCCGTTGGGAGGAGACGATGCAGGTGAAGATACCTCCATTTGAAGGAGATATTTCTATCTATAGAACTGGACGGGCCATTCCTTGGCGGAGAGAAGATGACTGGAAGATATTCATTCATGCCGCAGAAAAATTTCGATGTTGGGAAATGCTTCACCAATTCTTCTTTTCCCTGAATCCGAGTCCAAGTAGCTTCACATATATGTTGTATTTTTTAGGCAAAAGTTCCCGTGGGAGTCTTAATATCCTCCCACTTGAAGTTCTTGGGTGCTTATCCTAATTTCAGGGGCAGTGCACCTAGTTGAAAAAAGCATAACCCAAACTGTTCTCGGTCCGAAAATCCATTTGTGAGACGTCGGAAAATACTCCGAAGGGAATGAGCACTGTCTAACAGATGCTATTGATTCTTAGAAAGAGTTAAAGGGGGGCTTTCAATCGAGAGCGAAGAATCAATGAGTATGCCCGGTGCAGATCTTGGAGGGAGATCCTCGAGGAGATTCATGATAAGGGCTCTAATCTCTCGAAGTAGATAGAGCAGGCTAAGGCGGACAAGATTTGTGTTAAGCTCCTCGTTTTTACCGACGATGAAGCCGATGCTGAAGACGAGGGGGAAGAAGCTGGCGATGATGCTAGTCCCGAGGGGGTTGATGAAGGCAAAGTCCCCGATGATACCAATAGACTAGGTTTTATTTTGGTTAACGAATCCCTGCGGGAGTGTTGTAAATTTACCTTTGTACTACCATTTATATAAAGGGATCTTTTGTGTTGTTTTTGCATAAACTTTCGCCTTTCCTTTGTCTTTGCCTTTGTGGTTTGAATTTTGATGCTTGCCATTGAGGTCTTATAAGATTGATATTGCTCATCGAGGTCTTATGATTAGTCCCCGAGCGAGATTTTTTCAGCCTTCATATCGAGGGTATGCCCTTTTAGGGGTTTTATAAGTTCGACATTAGGGACTTGGTCTCGATATCGGGGCTATGCCCTTTTAAGGTTTTGTAAATTTGGTCATGCCTCGTTGAGGTCTTACAGGTTCGATGTTGCCTCATCGAGGGCTTACAAATTGGCCCTTAGGCTTTTTAGCTTGGCCCTGAGGCTCCTTTGGTTGGCCCTGAGGATCTTTATGTTGGCCCTGGGGCACTTTAGGCTGGCCTTTGTGCTCTTACACGTTGGCCCTTAGGTTCTTTAGATTGGGTTGATTCGACCTCTAATATGGTTGTAGTCTTCCCCCATTTTGGCTAAAGACTTTTAAAATTTGGGTTATGCCTTTTCATGCTTTGTGTTCGACTGACTCTTCGATGTCTCAAATAAGAACCTCGATTACGAGTCGATATGTGACGATAATTGTGTACCTTGTGAGGTTTTCTTGAAGGCCGTTTATTCGAAGCCTTTTCATTGAAGGCTGATTGTTTCGAAGCCTTTTCGTTGAAGGCTGATTGTTTCAAAGCCTTAGAGCTGATATTATCGAAGCTATTTTGCTTATGCCGGAGGTAGCCTGATTAACCGGTTCTTTTCGAAGTATTTTTGAAGGCCTTTAGTTTTGTGACTGCGATTGGACATCTTCGAGCTATGTTAATTTGGCCGTAGCCTTTTAGTATGACTATAGTCTTTATGTTCGGCCGTAGCCTTTAGTCCCCGGGTGAGATGATCTCGGCGTCTATATTTGAGGGTATGCCTTTTAAGGGGTCTTACAAGTTCGAATCTATAGCCTTGACTGTAATGTCGGGATTATGCCTTTTTAAGGTCTTTGTAATTCTGGTCATGCCTTGCTGTGGTCTTAAAGGTTTGATGTCGCCTCACGAGGGCTTACTAGTTTGATGTATGCCTCAGTGAGGTCTTATAAACTCGATTGCATCATTGAGGACTTATAGATTTGATTGCCTCATTGAGGTCTTATAATTTTGACGTTGCCTCATGGAGGGTTTACTAGCTCGAAGTTGCCTCACTGCGGTCTTATAAACTTGATTGCCTCATTGAGGTCTTACGGATTTGATGATGCCTCATCGAGGGCTTACTGGCTCGAAGTTGCCTCATTGAGGTCTTATAAACTTGATTTCCTCATTGAGGTCTTACAGATTCGAGTTTTTTGATGGCTCGATGAGCTAAAGGGTGCTTCGATTACTCTCACTCAAACATCTGCAAGAAGTTAGTATGAAGTGTAGACAGAAAAACGAGGGGGAAGGTTGTATCTTAGCAATAATAGCATCTGAGCATTGATATATTCCAATTTCTTAGTAGTTGTTCGCCTTCCATGGTGCCGAGTTTGTAGGACCCTTTTCCTACTACTCTGAGGACGCGGTACGGTCCTTCCTAGTTAGGGCCTAACTTCTTTTCATTTAGGTTTCGAGTGTTGAGGGTGACTTTCCTTAGGACTAAGTCCCCAACTCCAAAGTATCGGAGGTTTGTTCTCCTGTTATAGTAACTTTCGATCCTTTGTTTTTCGGCGACCATTCGGACCAGTGCAGCCTCTCGCTTTTCATCTAGTAGCTCGATGGTAGTGTTCATTTCCTCGTTATTTGAGTCCTCGGAGGCGTGCTGGAATCTGGCGCTTGGTTCCCCGTCCACAACCGGTATCAAAGCCTCGAACTCGTATACCAAAGAGAACGGGGTCTCTCCCGTGCTTGACTTCGAAGTTGTGCGATATCCCATAACACCTCAGGCAACACTTCTCTCCATTTTCCCTTTGTATTTTCCAGCTTCTTTTTCAAGTTTTGAATGATGGTTTTGTTGCTGGACTCGGCTTGACCGTTCGCGCTTCGGTGGTAGGGCGTCGATAAGATCCTTTTGATTTAGATCTTCGAGGAACTTCGTCACTTTGCTGCCGATGAACTGCTTCCCATTGTCACATGTGATCTCGGAGGGGATCCCGAATCGGCAGACAATGTGGTCCCATATGAAGTCAATGACTTCCTTTTCTCTTATATTCTTGAAGGCATGTGCTTCTACCCATTTTGAGAAGTAGTCAGTCATAAATAAGATATATCTAGCTTTACCTGGCGCCGTTGGTAGGGGACCGACGATATCCATTCCCCATTTCATGAATGGCCATGGGGATATGAGTGAGTGCAGCTGTTCACCGGGTTGATGAATCATTGGTGAAAATCTTTGGCATTTGTCACATCTTTGAAAAAATTATTTGGTGTCCTTTTCTATTCCATCCCAGTAGTAACCTGCTCTGATTACCTTTCGAACCAGGGAGTCGGATCTGGAATGGTTTCCACAAGAGCCTTCGTGGATTTCTCATAGAACATAGTCGGTGTCTCCCCCAGCATACTGCTAGTGGCCCATCGAACGTCCTTCTATATAGTGTCCCATTCTCGTCGAGTGAAAATCGGGTTGCTTTGGCTCGAAGGGTCCCTGACTCTTTTAGGTCCGTGGGAAGCTTCCCGCTTCCCAAATAGTTGACATATTTGTTCCTCCAATCCCATGTTAGACTTGTTGAGTTTACCTCGGCATGGCCTTCTTCAGTCACTGATTTGGATAGCTGTACAACAGCCCCCGTAAGTATGTCGTCTTCTTCGACAAACGATCCCAGGTTTGCGAGTGCATCAGCCTCGTTGTTTTTTTCCCAAGGTACGTGAACCAGGGTCCATTCTTTGAAGCGATGCAGCATCATTTGAAGCTTGTCTAAGTATCTCTGCATCCTATCTTCCCGAACCTCAAAGCTCCCATTTACTTGGTTTACTACCAGAAGGGAGTCACATTTTGCTTCGATTACTTCTGCTCCCAAGCCTTTGGCAAATTCGAGACCTGCAATCATAGCCTCATACTCGGCCTCGTTGTTAGTCAGTTTCAGAGTTTTTATGGATTATCTAATTATGCCGCCCATGGGCGGTTTCAAGACTATGCCGAGTCCAGATCCTCTCACGTTTGAGGCACCATCAGTGAAGAGGCTCCATACCCCCGATGATATGCCCGCTTTTAGCAAGATTTATTTTTCTACCTCGGGCACGAGGGCAGATGCAAAGTCGGCCACGAAATCCGCCAAAATTTGGGACTTGATAGTCGTTCAGGGTTGGTACTCGATATCGTACCCCTCGAGTTCAATGGCCCATTTGGCCAATCGACCTAATAATTTGGGCTTATGAAAGATTTTTCGAAGAGGGTACGTTGTCAAAACACAAATATGGTGGCATTGAAAATAAGGTCTCAATTTCTGAGATGCACTTATTAATGCAAGAGCTAATTTTTCTAAGTACGGATACCTGGCTTCAGCATCTTCTAGGGTCCGACTTACGTAATAGACAGGAAATTGTGTACCTTATTCTTCTCGAACTAATACGCCACTTACCCGCCACCTCGGATACGGCCAAATACAAGTACAGTATTTCTTCCTCCTTCGGGGTATGGAGCAGAGGTGGGCTTGAGAGATACCACTTTAATCCGTCTAAGGCATGTTGGCATTTTAGGGTCCATTCGAAATTGTTTTTCTTCTTGAGTAGGGAGAAGAAGTGGTGACTCTGATCTGATGACCTCGAGATGAATCGACCTAAGGCTGCTATACGCCCGGTCAGCCGTTGTACCGCTTTCACTTTGTTTACCACGGTAATTTCCTCTATGACCTTGATTTTTTCGGGATTGATCTCGATTCCCCGGTTTGACACCATGAAACCCAAAAATTTGCCCGACCCCAATTCGACGGCGTGCTTCTCAGGGTTGAGCATTATGCTGTAAACTTCCATAGACTTGCCTATTTGATGTTCGAACATCTTATTAACTAGGCGTTGATATGTGGCTCCTGCGTTTTTAGCCCGAAGGGCATTACATTATAACAATATGTACCATACTTTGTGATGAACGAAGTTTTTTTCTGATCCTCCGGGTTCATTTGGATTTGATTGTACCCGGAATAGGCTTCGAGAAATGTAAGGGTCTCGTGGCCGGCCGTGGCATCGATGAAGATACCGATGTTGGGTAATGGGAATGAGTCCTTAGGGCATGCCTTATTCAGGTCTTTATAATCTACGCACATCCTTAACTTATTTCCTTCTTTGGGGACCACTACTATATTAGCTAACCATTCGGGATATTTCACCTCCCTAATGAACCCTATTTTGAGAAGTTTTGTTACCTCGTCTTTGATGAATGCATGCTTTACCTCGGACTGAGGCCACCTTTTTTGCTTTACTAGTTTGAACCTAGGGTTGACACTTAGCCGATGGGTGGTCACTTCCGGTGGGATCCGTGTCATGTCTAGATGGACCATGCGAATGTAAATACCTAAAAAAATTTCTTGTTTTAAAATAATGCCCAAATGAGTCCCCGAGTTGTTTTTATTGTGGAAAATTTTAAAACGGACCAAAATTGAGTAAAAAGTACTCCGAGACTTAAAGAATAAAAATTCCAGAAAGTAGGTGTTATGCGACGCACTATGCTATCACATAACGTGTATGCGGACCGCATAATGGTTGCATACACGGACATATCACTACCCCATTTGAGGTCAACTATGCGGTTCAATGTACGATCGTATTTCAGTTCTGCGGACCGTATGTTGCATTGTTGCCTTTGATGTTCTGAGGGAAGTTATGCGATGCATTATGCGATCGCATAACGTGTATGCGGACCGCACAATGGTCGCATACCTGGGAAGTGTGTTTTGAATTTTGGCCCATCTTGAGGGCCATTATGCAGTCGATTCTGCGGACCGCATGTCAGGAATGCGATCGCATTTCTGACCGCATTCTTGTGTCGGGCCCTATTTTTCTAATTTTTTTAAAACCCGACCCCAGTTCATTAAAACACCCCTCCCCTTCAATTTTTAACCTTTTTCTGATTTATTAGAGAGAGGAAAGAGTGGGTTCTAGAGAGAGAAAGTCCCAACTTCATCAAATTGGTCTTCCTTCATGACTCAAGCTTGGAACTCATCAAGTAGGACACAAATTTCTTCACTCTAAGGGGTAAGCTTCTACCTCATTAACCCTAATTTCCAGATTTTTGTTAAAATAAAATATGGGTAGGATAGTTCATAAAGATAGGGTTAAGAATCTTGCATGCATGTAGGCAACATATCATAATCTAGTAAAGGAAAATAGGTTGGAGTAACCTTTCACTAAAAAGGGGTTATTTAATCTAAAGGAACACCTAGGGTTTGATAGAAAGCTCCAAATGAGTTCAAGACATGTTCATGATTACTAATTCTAAGTTTAAATGTTCCGCGTTGTGAATTGATTGTTCAAATGTGTTGAGACGTAAGATTCTATTCTCTGATTGTCCTAGTTGATTGTCATACTACCGTGCTATATGAGGTTGTGAAAATTATTTTGATGTGCCTGTCTTATTATGTGAAAAGCTCGTAAATGCTCGAGGGTATCGATATGAAAGTATGTGCTAATGAATGAAACATTGTTGATGTGCCCAAGTGTGGGAATGTATATAATGTCTAAAAGTCATGCGTGGAGGGTAATGAAAACGGGTATTGTGAAATGATGTAAATGAGTTGAACGATTATGGTAACACCGTGTTCATGAATTACTGCTTGGTGAGAATTATGGTGCCTTGGGCCCAAATAAATAAATTATTGATATGAACTTGTGTTCCTTGAAATGACGATTCTTGTGATTTGATTGTTTGTGATTGTTGTTACGAAATATGATTTTCGGGTGGGATCGGGTTGCGCGCTGCAATACGAACTAATAAGGATAATGAGATGTGAGGTAATAAGGGTGGCCGAGGTAATAAGGGTGGTCGAGGTAATAAGGGAGGCCGAGGTAATAAGGATGGAATGTGATCATTATCACTATCGAAATAAAAAATCCGGGAAACTCTTGAATATGGTGATGTTGAAAGGGAAAAAGAAGAGATTGTGAAACTTGTTGATTTTGGCTATTTCTTTCCATGTGCATTGATTGATTGGTTCTATTACTGTCTCTTAATTGTGTATTGTTTGATTGTACTTGGGATAAAGTTTGTTCATACATACTAGTACTATTCCACAGTACTAACGTCCCTTTTGCCGGGGGCACTACATATTTTTATATGGATGTAGGTGGGTCCATAGCAGGTTGCTCAGCTAGCCGTTAGTGGTGCTTTATCCTCATCCTTTCTCAGCTGTACTAATGAGCCCCGCTTCCTCTCGGGGCCATGTGTAGTTCATGCCATCTCCTTTTGAGTATATTATGTATTGTAAGGTATAGCCGGGGGCTTGTTGCCGGAAAATATGGTATAAGCTCCTAGTACTCTTAGAGGCTCCGCAGACACTATGTGGGTGTATATATATATTTTTGGGTAGCAGTTGTATTTGCTCGTAATCGTGGTCCGTATTGGGAAGTGTTGTGTCTATTATGTATTTTTTGGGAAATCTAGTATAATAATGTAAAATAAAGAAAAATTGGATTTATTGTGGTAATCACACACTTTTAATCTTATCTCACTGTTTCACATAAATAATGGATGATATAAACACGGGGAAGCACATTGGGTAGGAAAGGCAAATCAGGTTCGCTTGACTAGGGTCACCCGATTGAGTGTCGGTCCTGTCCCTTGATTTTGGGATGTGACAAACTTGGTATCAGAGCCTAAGGTTGTTAAAGTGTCGTAGGATGTCTCGGAGCTGTGTATAGTAGAGCCCTTCTTATTGATGTGTTGTCGACCACATCTATAATTAGGGGCTACATGGACATTTAGGAAGAACCCTTTTCATTGTTATTCTATATCGTGCGGTGAAGTGGAAAGTGAAAATACCCTTGTCTAACTCGTGCATTGTTCCGAAATTTTCAGTAATGACACCAAAGAAGAGAGCTCAACTCGGCCTAGAGGCCAATGCCACCCCAAGCGTGGCTGTGAATTCTGTGCCCGATGGTGCGGGTGAGAGCGAATCCCTGACCTTGAATCCACCTGGCATTTCTGTTCCAGACCAGAGTGTTCCTATTCCTGCGGCGGTGGAGTGTGCTGCAACCCCTTCCACTGATATTCCTGATCCTTCTTCAGCTCCATCTTCATGTCCCGGTACTTCCGATGGGGACCTCAAGGGAGCTGTTCATATGTTGACTCAGTTAGTGGCCACTCAGGCCCAATGATGTCATGCTTCCCCTGCGCCCTCTAGCGGACAGGGAGATTCCGCCCATTCCAGAGTCAACCAGTTTCTGCGGTTGGCCCCTCCAGAGTTCTCAGGTATTGATCCGGAGATCGATCCGCAGGATTTTCTAGATGAGATATGCAAGACGCTTCAGGTTATGAAGGCTACAGAGACAGAGGGGGTTGAGTTAGCATCTTACAGGCTGAGGGGAGCAACGTATTCATGGTTTGAGATGTGGGATAATTCCCGTGGGGAGGGAAGTCCTCCAGCGAGATGGAATAAGTTCGTTGATGCTTTCATGGATCAGTTCTTGCCTGCCGAGGCTATAGCAACCCTTGCTATGGAGTTTGAGGTTCACAAGCAGGGTAATATGAGTGTGTGGGAGTAACACATGGAGTTCGTGAGATTGTCCAAGTACGCTCCTCAGTTGTTATCGACTATGGGTGCCAGAGTTCGACGGTTTGTTGAGGGCCTCAGTCCCTTGGTTGTGAATGAAGCTGCTACAGCTGCCTTGTACTCAGACATGAATTATGGTAAGATAGTGGGATTCGCCCAGGCCACGGAGGCAAGAAAATTGAAGATAAGGTCGGAGAGGGAGAGTATTAACAGGGCCCGGTCAGCAGGCCACTCGGGGAGTTCAGTTGGAGGAGGGAGACCAGTTCAGGGGAGAGGACCATCAGGGCCATCCCAAAATTATGCTCAGTCCTCATCCAGTGCACCGCCATCAGTGCACCGTTATCAGCAGAGCAGTTGCTGGGGACCAGGATCAGACAGTAGGAGACCCCATCAGTCCGGTCGTCCAGGAGGGAGGTTCCAGCAGCAGAGGAGGGCTCCATGCCCTAAGTGTGGGAGGTTCCATACCGAGCCTTGTAACCTGGATATCCCGGTATGCTACGGGTGTGGGGTGAGAGGTCATATTCGGCGGGATTGTCGTGCGCCCAGTCAGGGCATGGGTAGTGGTTTCGCTCAGCCGTCCGGTTCTTCAGTCGCTGCATCTTCAGTGCGTCCTCCAGCTCCAGCAGGGCATGGTGCAGTGAGAGGTGAAGCTCGTGGTAGAGGTGGACCCAGCCGGTTCTATGCTTTGAGTGGTCATCAGAGTGCGGAGGCTTATCCAGATGTTGTTACAGGTATTCTGGCTGTTCAAGCCCTTGATTGTTATGCTCTTATTGATCCAGGTCCTTCTTGTCTTATGTTACCCCATTTATTGCTTCAAGTTTTGGGATAGAACCCGAACAGATTCATGAGCCGTTCTCTGTGTCGACTCCTGTTGGTGATTCCATTACAGCCGCACGAGTCTATAGGAATTGTGTTATCACGGTGTGTGTTCGAGATACCACGGCCGATCTTATCGAACTTGAGATGGTAGATTTTGATGTTATCATGGGAATGGATTGGCTTTACTCGTGCTTTGCTAAACCCGATTGCCGAACCAGAATTATGAGACTAGAGTTTCTTAATGAGTCAGTTATTGAGTGGAAAGGGAATGGTGTGGTGCCAAAGGGTAGGTTCATTTGCTACCTTAAGGCCTCGAAGATGATTAAAAAGGGGTGTGTTTATCATTTTATCCGGGTTGCGGACACCACTTCAGAAGTGTCTGCCCTCGAGTCCGTCCCAGTCGTGAATGAGTTTCTTGAAGTATTTCCGAATGAGCTTCCAGGGATTCCGCCAGATTGAGAGATCGATTTTGGGATTGATGTTTTGCCAGATAAGCAACCAATATCTATTCCACCATACAGAATGGCGCCAGCAGAGTTTAGGGAGTTAAAGGAGCAGTTGAAAGACTTATTAGAGAAGGGGTTCATTCGGCCGAGTGTGTCGCTGTGGGGCGATCCGTTTCTTTTCGTCAGGAAGAAGGATGGGTCACTTCGGATGTGTATTGATTATCAGCAGCTCAACAAAGTCACTATCAAAAAAAGTATCCATTGCCTCAGATAGATGGTTTGCTCGAGCAATTGCAAGGTGCGAACTTTTTCTCCAAAATTGATTTATGGTCGGGGTATCACCAGTTGAAGATCAGAGAGCAGGATATTCCTAAGACCGCCTTTAGAACTCATTATAGCCATTTTGAATTTTTGGTAATGTCCTTTGGACTGACCAATGCTCCAGCGGATCTCATGGATCTTATGAATCGAGTTTTCAAACCGTTTCTTGACTCCTTGTGATTGTTTTTATTGATGACATCCTTGTCTACTCGCGCGGACTGGAGGATCATGTTAATCACCTCAGGATAGCTCTGTAGACTCTTCATCGGCACCGATTGTATGCCAAGTTTTCAAAATGTGAATTTTGGCTGGAGTCAGTCGCGTTTTTTGGTCATGTTGTTTCTAGAGAAGGGATTAAGGTTGATCCCCAGAAGATCGCAGCGGTGAAGGATTGGCCTAGAACAACGACCCCGACAGAGATTCACAGTTTATTGGGGCTAGCTAGGTATTATCGGAGGTTTGTGGAGGGATTGTCTACCCTCTCCTCCCCATTGACTAAATTGACGCAGAAAGCAACTAAGTTCCAATGGTCCGATGCTTGTGACAGGAGCTTTCAGGAATTGAAATCAAGATTGACTTCGACACCGGTGTTAACTTTTCCAGAAGGCAAGGAGGGATTTGTGGTTTATTGCGATGCTTCAAGGGTTGGTTTGGGATGTGTGTTGATGCAACACGGGAAGCTTATAGCCTATTCTTCCATGCAACTCAAGAATCACGAGAAGAATTATCTGACGCACGATTTAGATCTCGCGGCATTTGTGTTTGCATTAAAAATCTGGCGGCATTATTTGTATTGGGTCCATGTGGACGTGTTCTCAGACCACAAGAGCTCCAATATTTTTTCAAGCAGGAGGAGTTGAATTTAAGACAACGACGATGGTTAGAATTGCTTAAGGATTATGATATGAACATTTTGTACCATCCTGGGAAAGCAAATGTGGTGGCCGACGCTCTCAGTAGGAAGTCCATGGGTAGTTTGACTCATTTGAAAGTGGATCAGAGGCCTATAGCCCGGGAGATTTATCAATTGACCAGTCTGGGGGTCTGTCTCTCGACCTCAGACGGGGGAAATATTATGGTGCATAATGGGGCAGAATCATCACTTGTAGCGGAAGACAAGGAAAAGCAGTATATGGATCCAACATTGGCGCAGTTGAAGGAGGCAGTTTTGAATAACAAGATTTTGGCATTTTCACTGAGTAGCGATGATGGTGTTTTACGGTGCCAGGGAAGGCTTTGTGTTCCTGATGTGGATAATCTTCGGGAGAGGGTGATGGCGGAATCTCACAATTCAATGTATTTCGTGCACCCAGGTTTTACGAAAATATATCAAGATCTCCGGGAAGTTTATTGGTGGAGCGGTATGAAGAGAGGTGTGGAAGACTTTGTATCTAAATGTCCGAATTGTCAGCAGGTGAAGGCCAAGCATCAGAGTCCCGGTAGGTTAACTCAGCTTATGGAAATTCCAATGTGGAAATGGAAAATGATCAACATGGATTTAGTGGTAGGGTTACCTCGCACTCAGCGCAAGTTCGACTCGATTTGGGTGATAGTGGATCAACTCACGAAATTAGCTCACTTATTGCCAGTCAAGTCCACCGATACTGCAGAACAGTACGCTCAGTTCTATATCAAGGAAATAGTCAGGATTTATGGTACTCCAGTTTCTATTATCTTAGATCGAGGAGCCCAGTTCACGGCTAATTTTTGGAGGAAATTTCAGCAAGGTTTGGGTATTCAGGTAAATCTCAGCACGACTTTCCATCTGCAGACTGATGGCGAGGAAGAGAGGACTATTCAGACGCTTGAAGATATGTTACGGGCTTGTGTGTTGGACTTAAAGGGTAGTTGGGATGATCATTTACCGCTTATCAAATTTTCTTACAATAACAGCTTTCACACTAGTATTCAGATGGCCCCATTTTAGGCATTGTACGGAAGAAGGTGTAGATCTCCGATTGGGTGTTTCGAGGTTGGTGAAGCAGAATTGTTAGGGCCAGATCTTGTGCACCAGGCGTTGGAAAAAATTAGAGTCATTCAAGAGAGGATGAAAACCACTCAGATCCGTCAAAAATCCTATGCGGACGTTCGTCAAAGGGAATTGGAATTCCAAGTAGATGATTGGGTATTCTTGAAGGTGTCTCCCATGAAGGGAGTGATGCGGTTTGGGAAGAAAGGGAAATGGAGCCCAAGGTATGTCGGGCCATATCATATTGCTCAAAGGATAGGACAAGTGGCTTATAGGTTGGAATTATCTCCTGAATTGTCATTAGTGCACCCAGTGTTCCACGTGTCTATGTTGAAGAAAGTGGTTGGAGATCCATCAACCATCGTGCCAGTTGAGACTATTAAGATTAATGAAGAACTATAGTATGATGAGGTTCCTGTTGCTATTATTGATAAACAAGTCCGTAGATTGAGGAACAAGGAAATTGCTTCAGTTAAAGTGTTGTGGCGAAGTTAGCACGTTGAGGAAGCCACGTGGGAAGCGGAAGATGTGATGAAAGAAAAATATCCCCATTTGTTTGAAAAAGTCTAGTAGTGTTCGTCAGAACTGTCATCTCTAAGCAAATTATATTTTATGTTCGGTTTTGTGCAAAAGCACCCCATCTTCCCCTAATTGCCTTATTGTTGTAATTTTCCAATGTGTGCTAAAACTTAATCCGCAGTTCTATTTGGGTAGTGTGCAACCCTTGAGGTAAATGAAAGTTTTGTGGAACGAATGTGTTAGGCAAGTGATTAATAGTAGTGTAGGTTGGTAATGATTAATTGAAATGAATATTGTATATTGAGGTTATTGCGTTGTATGGAACACATTAAAACGACCAAGTTATGTGCTAAAATATGAATCATGTGCAAAATTGTGGTATAAGAAGAAAGAACTATGTGTAGTTGACAAAATGATTGAATATTTGCAAATTGTTGAGATAATAACATTGTGTGTGAGTTATTGGGTGATTAAAACTGTGTAATGGTTCTTGGAAATGTGTTTCAGTGGCTCTTTGACAGGTAGATAGGTCTAATTACAAAGGGAACTCTAGCGAAATGTTTCTGAGATATTGGAGTTAGTGAAAATCTGGAAGTTGCATGTCATGCTTTCAAAACTAAATGATTTCCAAAACCCTCATTCGAGGACGAACGATTTTTAAGGAGGGGAGGAGGTAAAGACCCGTAAAATTTTCTCGTTTTAAAATAATGCCCAAATGATTCCCCGAGTTGTTTTTATCGTGGAAATTTTTAAAACGGACCTAAATTGAGTAAAAACTACCCCGAGACTTAAAGAATAAAATTTTCCAGAAAGTAGGTGTTATGCGATGCACTATGCGATCGCATAACGTGTATGCGGACAGTATAATGGTCGCATACACGGGTAGATCACTGCCCCATTTGAGGTCAACTATGCGGTCCAACGTGCGATCGCATTTCAGTTCTGCGGACCGAATATATGCCGCATTGTTGCCTTTGATGTTGGGAGGGAAGTTATGCGACGCATTATGCAATCGCATAACATGTATGCGGACCGCACAATGGTCGCATACCTGGGTAGTGTGTTTTTAATCTTGGCCCATCTTGAGGGCCATTATGCGGTCGATTCTGCGGACCGCATGTCAGGAATGCGATCGGATTCCTGACTGCATTCTTGTATCGGGCCCTATTTTTCTAATTTTTTAAAAACCCGACCCCAGTTCATTAAAACACCCCTCCCCTTCAATTTTTAACTATTTTCTGATATATTAGAGAGAGGAAAGAGTAGGTTCTAGAGAGAGAAAGTCCCAACTTCATCAAATTGGTCTTCCTTCATCACTCAAGCTTGGAGCTCATCAAGTAGGACAAAAATTTCTTCACTCTAAGGGGTAAGCTTCTACCTCATTAACCCTAATTACCAGATTTTTGTTAAAAAAAAAACATGGGTAGGATAGTTCATAAAGATAGGGTTAAGAATCTTGCATGCATGTACCCAATTTATCATAATCTAGTAAAAAAAAATAGGTTGGAGTAACCTTTCACTAAAAAGGAGTTATTTAATCTAAAGGAACACCTAGGGTTTGAGATAAAGCTCCAAATGAGTTCAAGACATGTCCATGATTCCTAATTCTAATTTTAAATGTGCCGCATTGTGAATTAGATTGAAGGTGCTAGTCGGTCCGGTGATTTGAGAGTAAAAGTTAGAAAGGGATTTCGACCCCAGGTATGTATGGCTAACTTTAACCTTTATAGAATCCTCTTGTTGGGTCCGAGCATACGGCATGTGTACCTTGTTGAAAATATGTGAATTGATTGTTCAAATGTGTTGAGACGTAAGATTCTATTCTCTGATTGTCCTAGTTGATTGTCATACTACCGTGCTATATGAGGTTGTGAAAATTATTTTGATGTGCCTGTCTTATTATGTGCAAAGCTCGTAAATGCTCGAGGGTATCGATATGAAAGTATGTGTTAATGAATGAAAGATTGTTGATGTGCCCAAGTGTGGGAATGTATATAATGGTTAAAAGCCGTGCATGGAGGGTAATGAAAAAGGGTATTGTGAAATGATGTAAATGAGTTGAACGATTATGGAAACGCCGTGTTCATGAATTACTGCTTGGTGAGAATTATGGTGCCTTGGGCCCAAATAAATAAATTTTGATATGAACTTGTGTTCCTTGAAATGATGATTCTTGTGATTTGATTATTTGTGGTTGTTGTTACGAAATATGATTGTTGGGTGGGATCGGGTTGCGCGCCGCAACACGAACTAATAAGGATAATGAGATGTGAGGTAATAAGGGTGGCCGAGGTAATAAGGGTGGCCGAGGTAATAAGGGAGGCCGAGGTAATAAGGATGGAATGTGATCATTATCACCATTGAAATGAAAATCTAAGAAACTTGATGAGGTGTGAGGTAATAAGGGTGGCCGGGGTAATAAGGACGATCGTTATCACTATCGAAATGAAAAATCCGGGAAACTCTTGAATGTGGTGATGTTGAAAGGGAAAAATGAGAGATTGGAACTTGTTGATTTTTGCTGTTTCTTTCCACGTGCATTGATTGATTGGTTCTATTACTGTCTCTTAATTGTGTATTGTTTGATAGTACTTGGGATAAAGTTTGTTCATACATACTAGTACTATTCCACAGTACTAACATCCCTTTTGCCGGGGGCGCTACATCATTTTATATGGATGTAGGTGGGTCCATAGTAGGTTGCTTAGCTCGCCGTAGTGGTGCTTTCTCCTCATCCTTTCTCAGCTGTACTGGTGAGCCCCACTTCCTCTTGGGGCCATGTGTAATTCATGCCATCTTCTTTTGAGTATATTATGTATTGTAAGGTATAGACGGGGCCTTGTTGCCGGTAAATATGGTATAAACCCCTAGTACTCTTAGAGGCTCCGTAGACAATATGTGGGTGTATATATATATTTTTGGGTAGCGGTTGTATTTGCTCGTAATCGTGGTCCTTATTGGGAAGTGTTGTGTCTACTATGTATGTTTTGGGAAATCTAGTATAATAATGTAAAATGAGGAAAAGTTGGATTTATTGTGGTAATCACACAGTTTTAAGCTTATATCAATGTTTCACATAAATAATGGATGATATAAACACGGGGAAGCGCGTTGGGTAGGAAAGGTTCGCTTGAATAGGGTCACCCGGTTGAGTTCCGGTCGCGTCCCTCAATTTTGGGGCGTGACAGAGAAGCAGTCAATGTTATTAATAAGTAATTGAATGAGTTTTCTCCTGAGTTTGGGGGTTAATCCCGTTCCCACGTCTACCTTTCGATCTGGAAAGTGTTTGATCAAAACGGCATGTTCGAGCTCTTCGACCGTTGATTTTGTTGCCAATTCTTCAGGGGAAACGAAGGCTCGGGGAATGATGAGGTCTTTTTCATCATCATCGTTTAAATGCGCATAGACCGCCTGTTCCTGGGGGATGTGCTTATCTTTTGACTTTTTCAAATTGGAAGGTGTCGACGTTGGTGTCATGTCGCACACCGCGAACATTTCTTTTGCTGCATGTTGCTCTCCATACACCGTTTTACCATACTTTGTTGGAAACTTCATCATTTGATGAAGAGTTGATGGAACTGCCCCCATGCTGTGTATCCACGGCCTTCCAAGTAAGGCATTGTACCCCATGTCGCCTTCGATCACATGGAACTTGGTATCCTAAATTGTACCAGCCACGTTGACTGGGAGGATGATTTCCCCCCTCGTTTTTTCACTTGCCATATTGAATCCATTGAGGACTCGAGAGGTGGGTACAATCCGATCAAGCAGTCCGAGCTGCTCCACTATCCTCGACCTGATTATATTGGTCGAGCTACCTGGATCCACGAGCATACGTTTAATTTGAATTTTATTCAAAAGAAAAGAGATTACCTGAGCATAATTATGGGGTTGAGACAAGGCCTCAACGTCTTCTTCACGGAATGTAAGATCATCCTCAGGCACATAGCTCTGAGTTCGTTTTTCCTTTACAATGGATACTAGTGTTTATCTGAACATGGGTTTCTGCGGAACGTCGATGCCCCCAAAGATCATATGAATGATATGTTGCGGTTCCTCCTATTCGTTTTTCCTATTCGCCTCTCTTTCTCGAAATTGATTCCTTGCTCGATCGCTGAGGAATTCTCGAAGGTGCCCTTTGCTGATCAGTCAGGCTACCTTCTCTCAAAGATGGCAACAATCCTCGGTCCAATGATCGTGAATGTCGTGGTATTTTCACATTACATTAGGGTTCCTTTGGGAAGGATCTGACTGCGCGGTCTTTGACCACCTAGTATCTCTAATTTTACCTATTGTTGATACAACATCTGATGTGTCGACGTTGAAGTTATACTCTAACAACTGGGGTGCCTCCATCGGCCCCGAATATCTGCCGAACCTAGTTTTGTTCAAGAGTCCCCGAGAATTCTAATCTCGATCTACCCTTCGATCGTTTCGAGGTGTATCACGCCTCGGGGCATTTCTTCGGTCTCCGATATATGGCTGGTTTCGGTTTCGGTTCCCTTTTGCATTCCTTGATTCCTTTAATAAGATCCTGCTTGGGTACACTGAGCCCGAGGGGGCTCCCAATTGGTCGTCCTCGACCCTGATCTTTGATTGATACCTATTGTGCACGTCCACCCAAGTCATGGCGGGATACTCGATTAAATTTTGTTTTAGCTGCTTCGAAGCTATCGAGCTTCATTCATTTAAGCCCTGAGTGAAGGCTTGTACCACCCAGTCATTAGAGAATGGTGGTAATTCCATTCATTCCATCTGAAAGTGGGATACGAACTCCTTTAGCATCTCGTTCTCCCTCTGTTTGATTTTGAAGACATCGGACTTTCTTGTAGCGACTTTAATGGCACCAGCGTGCGCTCTCACAAAGGAGTCTGCCAACATGGCAAATGAATCTATTGATTTCGAGGGAAGGTTGTGATACCACATCATGGCCCCCCTGGACAGTGTTTCTCCAAACTTCTTCAGCAAGACGGAATCGATCTCGTCGTCTTTTAAGTCGTTCCCTTTTATACCACAAGTGTAGGTGGTAATATGCTCATTAGGATTCGTGGTTCCGTTGTACTTTGGGATATCGGGCATCCTGAACTTCTTCAGAATGGGATTCAGAGCCGCACTCGACGGAAATGGTTTCTGCACGAACTTCTTCTAATCTACCCCCTTTAGAATCGGAGGTGCACCCAGGATCTGGTCGACCCTCGAGTTATAGCTTTCTACTTTTTTGTCATTGGCCTCTATCTTCTTTTCTCCCGATTCAATTCTTTTGGCGAGGTCCTCGAGCATCTTCATAACAGCAGGGTCTACTGCAGACCCATTGTTTCTTGATCTTTCTGGTACCTGCTCGACTCGAGGAGCTATTTTCGGCCCCGCTGTGCTCGAGGTTTTTCGTTGACTCTGTAGCTGAGCAATGGCAACCTGTTGTGCTTGCAACATCTCAAAATGATTTGTAGGCTGACTTCGTTTTGAGCATGTGGTCTTTGTGCATCAGGTTGGACTTCTCTTTGCACGCTTCCCCCGACATCCGCACCCAAATCTGTGCTTATAGCGATATGCGAACCAACATCAACTAGGTTGGGAATAGGTGTTATTCCGGGGTTGAGCGGTGGCACACCGGCTGTTGAAGCTGCTGCATTATTTTCCCCGTGTAAGCCGAGGTCATTGTTGCCATACACTAGTGCATTGGCTGAGTTTGACATGTTTTATCCTGAAATCAAAAAATCTTGGACAAGAAAGTGTAAAGGATAACGTGTGTTATTAGAAAACTAGCACTAGGATAATCACTAAAATCTCTAGCCCCACAGTGGGCGCCAAACTGTTTACCTTGAAAATGGTATTAATAATTATATTTATTTTATGGTTCTAAAAATATGTGAACTGTTCTAACACCAGTTGATTATTAGAAAGTAGTGAATGCACCTAATGAAAAATGAGATAAGAAAACCAAGGTTGTCCCAAGGCTGAGCCTCGAGCTGGCTGGAACAGGGGGTTCTCGAGGTCTGGCGAGGGCGGTAAGGAACAAGCAATTGACGAAGGTATAACAATATTGGGGGGCCTCGAGGATAGCCTTTAATGGAAAATGATAAGCAATAATGAAGAACAATAAATGAATATAATAAATGAAGAACACTAAGTAAGGAGCAATAAATTTGAGAGATAATGTTAAATACGAGAAAGAGCAGAGCATATTCTATTGCAATGGATGTATGTTGTGTTTAATATTCGTCCTCCTTAAAAAATTACAAGGGTCCCCTTTATATAGGAGGGGGGAATCCCAACATAGTACATGTATAATTATGACAAGGTAATGCTATTGGTACAACTATTTAATGGCTTAGTACGGACTTGTATTATTCTTGCAGACTTGGTCAGCTCTAACCACATGCCCTTGGGAATTTCCCGCCTTTCTATGATGGTCATCGATTTGTACTGCCCCGAGGTTGAGCACGGGGAACCTTTGATATGCTCCCTCGAGGGATGAATCTCGGGGCCAAGATTCTAACTCTATCTCGAGCTTCTCGAGGCCGAGAGCGGAATGCCACAATGGCCTAAAAATCGGACTCTCCGATTTTGGCCGTATACAGATTGCACTCTTTTTCCCTTAGATCGGGTTTTATCCCAAATGGGTTTTACCGGCAAGGTTTTTAACGAGGAAACACCTATATGCTACCTAAGGGAGACTCAAAAAATATTCAAGTCTTCTTTTCAATCAACCTCGAATACTGGGGGTCATCACCCTCGGAGGTTACCCTTTCACACAAAGCAAGTTATGCTGAAGAAGGCCTCGATAGGAGAATATTGTATTGGGCCAAACGGTCAAATGAACCGTGTCCATGTAGAATAATCGATCCTCCAAGTATGTACACACATATCAAGTAATCAAATAAGGCTCTTTGCTCATCAAATTGCTTCGTGCCTCAAAGAAGTTTATTACTTTCACGTAAAATGGCTCAGGACCCAAAAACTCTCGAACGCTCGGGGACTGTCGTCAACAGTCAGCTCATCGAGCCATAAAAAATCTCGAATCCGTAAGACCTCAATGAGGAAATCAAGTTTATAAGACCTCAATGAGGCATCTTCGATCCAGTAAGCCCTCGATGAGGCAACATCAAATCCGTAAGAACTCAATGAGGGAATCAAGTTTATAAGACCTCAGTGAGGCAACTTCGAGCTAGTAAGCCCTCCATGAGGCAACATCAAAATTATAAGACCTCAATGAGGCAATCAAACCTATAAGACCTCAATGAGGCAATCAAATCTATAATACCTCAATGAGTCAATCGAGTTTATAAGACCTCAACGAGGCATACATCAAACTAGTAAGCCCTCAATGAGGAAAAATCGAACTTGTAAGAGCTCAGCGAGGCATGAAAAAAATTACAAAGACCTTAAAAAGGCATAACCCCGACATTACAGTCAAGGATATATATTCGAACTTGTAAGACCCCTAAAAAGGCATACCCTCGAATATAGACGCCGAGATCATCTCACTCGGGGACTAAAGGCTACGGTCAAACATAAAGACTATGGTCATACTAAAAGGCTATGGCCGAATTAAAATGGCTCGGAGACATCCGATCGCCGTCACAAAAATATAGGCCTTCAAAAATACTTCGAAAAGAACCGGCTAATCAGGCTACCCCCATCATAAGCAAAAGAGCTTCGATAATATCAGCTCTAAGGATTCGAAACAATAAGCCTTCAACAAAAAGGCTTCGACACAATCAGCCTTCAATGAAAAGGCTTCGAATAAATAGCCTTCAAGAAAACCTCACAAGGTACTCAATTATCATCACATATCGACTCGTAATCGAGTTTCTTATTCGAGCCATCGAAGATCTGGAATAACAAAAAGCATGCCAAGGCATAACCCAAATTTTAAAAGTCTTTAGTCAAAATGGGGGAAAACTACAGTCATATTAGAGGCCGAATCGATCCAATCTAAAGAGCCTAAGGGCCAATGAGTAAGAGCCCAAGGGCCAGCCTAAAGTGCCCAGGGCCAACATAAAGAGCATCAGGGCCAACCTAAGGAGCTCCAGGGCCAAGCTAAAGAGCCAAGGGCCAATTTGTAAGCCCTCGACGAGGCAACATCGAACCTGTAAGACCTAAACAAGGCATTACCAAATTTACAAAACCTTAAAAGGGCATAGCCCCGATATCAAGACCAAGGTCGTAATGCTGGACTTATAAGACCCCTAAAAGGGCATACCTTCGATACGAAGGCCGAGGTCATCTCGCTCGGGGACTAATCATAAGACCTCGATAAGGAAAAATCAAGCTTATAAGACCTCAATGGCTAGCATCAAACTTCAAACCACAAAGACAAAGACAAAGGCAAGGCGAAAGTTTACAAAAGATCCATTTATATAAATGGTGGTACAAAGGTACATTTACAACACTCCCGCAGGGAGCAGTTTACCAAAAGAAAACCTAGTCTACTGTTAGCATCGGGTACTTCGTCTTTTTCCCCTCGGGGACTTTTCCTTCATCAACCGCCTCGGGACTAGCATCCTCGTCAACTTCTTCCCCCTCGTCTTCAGCATCGGCTTCATCGTCGGTAGAAAGGAGGAGCTTAACACCAATTTCGTTCGCCTTAGCCTGCTCTATCTCCTTAATGATGTCCAAATTCACTACTAAATATTAAATGGACACGGTCGCATGCAATATAAATTACCCAACTATGAGTCGGGGTCTAAGCCCACAGAGAACAATATGTAGGCGATTAGGAATGTAAGAAAATTATCACTTATTGTGCAATGCCAAACACTTAGAATTTGGTTTAGAAAATATTTATAGCTAAATGCAAAAATATAAACTAACCTAGAAGGCAAATAAAATGATCAATGGCTACAAGTATGGATTCATTGGGAATTACACTCAAGTAACGATCCAATGTATTTCACGATTTTACAAATATAAGCGAGTTTATGTTAATTAGCCACGGATAACAATTCTCAATTAGCTTCTTCCAAAGACTAACAAGACTTCCTAATTGAATTATTCCTAACACAATTAAGAGATTAAGCACATCTGTATATGTCTACAAGTAGTTCAATCCTATTCCTAGGTAGAATCTATAAAATGAGGTTAAAGCCTCAAGTTCTTGTTAATTAATCTTTCCCAACTCCAAATTATCTTTTTCAAAATTAATTCGGAGTTAATGGGTGAGTCCTACGGTTAGCTAATCCCTTTGAAACATTAAAGAACAAGAATAATTAAACAAACAATAACTCACTTCATAAATACATGAAAATCATTCAATACATAAGCATAACACGATATTTAATCCACACTTTAAATATGAGTACTTCCATAAACAAGATTCAAGTGTTGGAAATAAATACTACACAATTAAATGTTCAATACAAATCAAGGAAATGAATAAATGAACATAAATGGGCAAGAAATTCTGAACCACAAGCTTCAAATCTTCAATACCCAAGTGTGTGTGCAAACCCTAGCTTCCAAAACTTGTTCTTCTAAGACAAATATCTATTCTAAGATGTAAAATGGGAAAAGTCTCTTTTTCAGACCAGATGCCCTCCCCACAAAACCCTAATAAATCTATTTATAGTGGGCTAAAAATCGAGGCCAATTTCGGGAAAAAATACCCTTTCAGACTAGTTATGCGACCGCATATCTGTCGCATAACAGACATGCGGCTCGCATATTCTTCAACTCCATCGCATCTTCTTAGACCTAGGTTCTAGGTATTCGTCGCATAGGGATTATGCGGTTCACATTGTTAATATGCTACCGTATTTTGCCATCGCACTTCTGGGATCAACAACTTCTACTAGAGGTTTGCGATCCATTATGCGACCCGCAAACTTGCTATGCGGTCGCATAATGGACCGCATTTTATTTGCTTGGAATGGATAAACAAACTGTTGTGATTTGCGGTCTCCTTAAGCATTCTGCGGTCCGCATGTTTGGTTTGCGGCCCGCATGTTTAGTTTGAGATCGCATTTTGTCAATTTCTTGCTCTTTTGCAGCTTCTTGATTTCATTTCCATGTTCTTGGGTTCTCAAGCCTCATGCACTGCAAAACATCAAAATTACATAAGTATCACGGACAATTTCATTTGAATCGAGCTAAAATCTAAGCAATTGGTATTAAATGTGTCGAAATTCTCCGGCACATCAATACCCCCAACTTAAACTCTTTCTTGTCCTCAAGCAACTAAAACAACACTACCCTATTCTAGACTCTAACTAAACGAGATGGAACAATAGTGATGGAGGACGGTTCTAATCGTCAGTTTTACAAGAATGTACTTTCATTTATTTACCCTTCCTGAACAACTGTTATTATTTACAAAGAAGTCAATCAACCTGTGAACTTTGAGCCTCGACCAAATTGACAGAACGTTACTCTCAGCTAAGCGCACTTGCATTCGACTTCAAGAACTCAACTTCCGTTAAACCTCGCAGTTCATGTGCCCTCACAATAAGGAAAGTCCCAAAATTACAATATTTACAACGACAACACAAGGGACAAATTCACAAAGACACTCACTCTCACAACGAATTTCAAGTGTTACTACATACCATTCCATAGGCTTGCCCTTATTTTAATTCGTTACCTATTTTAACGACATTCGGTTGGAGATCCCATAAGGACATTTTTAAGCTTCTAATGTAGGTTTAGGGAAGGGTCGGATAAACATTTGGGGTACAAGTGACTACACCCTCCTTGAACACTACTCACATTTTTCTTTCTTGTTTCACTTTGTTTCTTTTCAAACCACATAGCCCTCATTGGCATCTAGTTACCAACATAGAACCACCTTAAATNATATATATATATATATATATATATATATATATATATATATATTTCTTTTGGAGCTTGAATAATTTCATGCGAGCACTTTGAGGTATATGTTCCTACACTCAATGTAAAACCTTACCAATTTCCAACTTGACATAACACCCCCCAACTTAGGCTTTTATCCTAATTCTCAGTTTTCAAGGAGGGACGGGTTCAAAAGAGAGAATTATTTTACAAAAGGGGAAAGGTTTGTAATGTGGAAGCCAAAGAAAAGATTAAAGGCTCGAATGTGGTGACTAGTGATAATGTCTATGCAGTGGTTAGCTTGTAAGGCTAAAAGGGTCTTTCAAATAACACAAAGAATGCCTAAGGTCATTTCTCCAACCAAACGTAATTATCATTAGCATTGAAAGACCAACCGGGCAAGTTCTAGATGATAGAAGTAAACACAAGAATTATTTACACAAACACTAACACACATGGCACAGAACTGTTTGACTCAACATAGTTTTAGCCCTCAAGTGAACATCAGGCAACTCAAGCTTTCATCATATGATAAGTACAAATCTGATCAAACATAAAGTCAAAGAGCGAGCCTCAAGTTCACAAAAAATGTCCGCATTTAAAATCCTTTTATATATATATATATATATATATATATATAAAAGGATTTTAANTATATATATATATATATATATATATATATATATATATATATATATATATATATATATATATATCAACAACGGAAGGGTATCATTCATTTACCAACATACATGCTTGAATCTATACAACCACACCACTAGGTCAAAACAGTTCATACTAGTGTCCTGGTTCTACTATTACACCCTTGTAAAAGAACCTGGCGAAGAAAAACCAAGTGGAATTCATTACTAACTACTAGTCTAGTATATATATATATATATATATACACACACACACAACTATTTACACAAAAATATCTACCCCACCCCCAACTAAAGAGCATGCATTGTCCCAAATGCATAAAAACTTAAAAACAGAATTGAGGGGCTCCCTGGTGGCGCACTAAGCGCTGCGAGAGTCTGAGGCATGCTGGACCGCGGTGGGGTCACCCAACCTACTCAAAATAACTCCAAAATATGTGAAACTTGGCAGGTTAGTCAAAAACAATATACTAAGCTATTCTAAAAAAAAAGAAAATTTTAAAAATGACCAAAAAATAAAATTTGAAAACGATGGGTTCCCTCCCACCAAACGACGCATTTAACGTCGTGGCACGACGCAAGTCAACTTTACCACTTTTCTCACCACTTGGACGATATGAACTGGGCACCTAGCTTGGAATCAAGCTTGTGACCACGAGCGGTGGGGGTGGTAAGTCGATGACCAAGCCAAGCATTAATTTATTCATTTTGCACTTCTTGGCTTTCATGTGAGGAATGTCATTTTGCTTTCGTGTTCCCTCAAATTGTAAAATGTATGGTATTAGTCATTTCTCCTCGCAATCCTTCATTTATTTGTGTAGCTCAAATCCCATATTACCACACAATTTCAATGTTGAAAAATGCTTGGAATGTAACATCAAACCTCCAAATTTCAATTATTTCCGGAATTTGACATCCTCTGTTTCCCCCGGACTAGAGTCAATTTCAACCAAATTTTCATTTACACTGGTTGACTCTAATTCCATATTTTCCTTGGCATCACTAATAATCATGGAGTCGGTTGGAAGATGTTCAAGTCTTGAATCCTCAAAGCAAAGCTCACTTTCTTCCTCGGAGTTGGACTCTTCTTGGCTTCCTTCAACACTTTCAAATTGATAGGCATAATGAGCCTCCATTAATGACTTCATTTGATCCTACAAAGTGTGGATATGCTCATCATATTTATTCACACCTTGTTTCAAGTCCTCGAGTGCAAAGTTGTGCTTCTCCTCATTTTCAAGAATGGCCTCCAACATGAGCATCATCTTCTCATTTTGAGCATTTGAGAGTTCTTCTTTGTTTTGATCAAGTGCCAAGGAAGGATTTTTGACTTCAACCTCTAAGGAAGGTTCTTGTCTATCACTCACTCCCGATGCTTTTTGGACCTTTAATGCTTCAAGCATTTCTTCCATTTGTGAGTGCAACCTTTCAAGATCCAAATCATTTTGGAGACTATTTTCCAAAAGCTCCACCAAGGCATTTTGCTCTTTGTTTCCTCCTTCAAGTAGGCATTCTAACATGAGCTTGAACTCTCCATTTTGTCCATGCTCAGTCTCTTCCACTTCCTCATCCCTAAAATTCTCATCACAAGAAGTAGAATCATCATAGCGGGGGCTTGGGGAAGGGATGGACAAATAAGCACAATGATACCAATGACCATTTTGGCGACCAAACTTATCACCAATACTCCATGCATGGGTTTGAGATTGTGCGCACAATCCACCGCTGGGAGAATTTAACCAATTTTTCAACGAGTGTGGTCCTCCACAATAAGGACAAGGGTCATCAAAGTATGAACAACTACCATCCTACCAATTTTTATTATATGATGCCATATTTTTTTTATCAAAAACTAAGAAAATAAACAATAAACAAACAAGAAAAATAGACCAAGGTAAGAAAAATAATTACACAAATATTCACAAGTTTGGACCAAAGCACTTACGTTTATTTCTCAAACAACCTAAATGACGCCAAATTGTTCCCGGCAACGGCGCCAATTTTAATGATGACCAAATCCACTACTAAAAAGTAAATGGACACGGTCACATGCAATATAAATTACCCAACTATGATTCGGGGTCGAACACCAAAGAGAACAATATGTAGGCGATTAGGAATGTAAGAAAATTATCACTTATTGTGCAATGTCAAACACTTAGAATTTGGTTTGGAAAATGTTTATAGATAAATTCACAAATATAAACTAACCTAGAAGGCAAATAAAATGATCAGTGGCTACAAGTATGGATGTATCGGGAATTACACTCAATTAACGATCCAATGTATTTCACGATTTTACAAATATGAGCGAGTTTATGTTAATTAGCCACAGATAACAATTCTCAATTAGCTTCTTCCGAAGACTAACAAGACTTCCTAATTGAATTATCCCTAACACAATTAAGAGATTAAGCACACCCGTATATGGCTACAAGTAGTTCAATCCTATTCCTAGGTAGAATCTATAAAATGAGGGTTAAAGCCTCAAGTTCTTGTTAATTAATCTTTCCCAACCCCAAATTATCTTTTTCAAAATTAGTTCGGAGCTAATGGGTGAGTCCTAGGTTAGATAATCCTTTTGGAAACATTAAAGAACAAGAATAATTAAAAAAATAATAACTCACTTCATAAATACATGAAAATCATTCTATACATAAGCACAACAAGGTATTTAATCCACACTTTAAATATGAATGCTTCCATAAACAAGATTCAAGTGTTGGAAATAAATACTACACACTTAATGTTCAATACCAAAGTAAGGAAATGAATAAATGAACATAAATGGGTAATAAATTCTCAACCACAAGCTTCAAATCTTCAAGACCCAAGTATGTGTGCAAACCCTAGCTTCCAGACCTTGTTCTTCTAAGACAAAGATCTATTCTAAGCTGTAAAATGTCAAAAGCCTCTTTTTCAGACAAGATGCCCCCACAAAACCCTAATAAATCTACTTATAGCGGGCTAAAAATAGGGGCCAATGTCGGATAAAAATACCCTTACAGACCAGTTATGCGACCGCATATCTGTTGCATAACAGACATGCGGATCACATATTCTTCAACTCCATCGCATCTTCTCAAACCTAGAGGTAGTCGTCGCATACAGATTATGCGGTTCGCATTGTTGATATGAGACCGCATTTTGCCATCGCATTTCTGGGATCAACAACTTCTACTGGAGTTTTGCGATCCATTATGCAGCCTGCAAACTTGCTATGCGGTCGCATAATGGACCGCAGTTTCTTCACTTGGAATGGCTAAACAAATTGTTGTGATTTGCGGTCTCCTTGAGCATTCTGCGGTCCGCATGTCTGGTTTGCAGCCCGCATGTTTAGTTTGCGATCGCATTTTGTCAATTTCTTGCTCTTTTGCAGCTTCTTGATTTCATTTCCATGTTCTTGGGTTCTCAAGCCTCATGCACTGCAAAACATCAAAATTACATAAGCATCTCGGACAATTTCATTTGAATCGAGCTAAAATCTAAGAGATTGGTATTAAATGTGTCGAAATTCTCCGGCACATTACTCCTCCGAGAGATTAGAGCCCTTATCATGAATCTTCTCGAGGATCTCCCTCCGAGATCTGCACCGGGCATACTCATTTCTTCTTCTCTCTCGATCGAAATCCCCCCCCCCCCTTTAACTTCTTCTAAGCACCGGTAGCATCTGTTAGACAGTGCTCATTCCCTTCGGAGTATTTTCCAACGTCTCACAAATGGATTTCCGGACCGAGAACAATTTGGGTTACGCTTTTTTCAACGAGGTGGGCTACCCCTGAAATTAGTAAAGCACCCAAGAACCTCAAGTGGGAGGATATTAAGACTCCCACGGGAATTTTGCCTAAAAAATACAACATATATTTGAAGCTACTTGGACTCGAATTTAGGTAAAAGAAGAATTGGTGAAGTATTTCCCAACATCCAAATTTGTCTGCGACATGAATGAATATCTTCCAGTCATCTTCTCTCTACCAAGGAATGGCCCAACCAGTTCTATAGATAGCCATAACTCCTTCAAATGGAGGGATATTCACATGCACCGTCTCCTCCCAATGGAAATCAACCTTCGCCTTTTCAATATTGGTTACCGAATTAACATATCGAGACATGGGCTTGCATCAGCCGACTACCGAGGAAGATTTATCAGTCTTAAAATCAAATGACGTTTCACTGGGCTGGGGGAGGCACTCCTCAGTGCTAGGGGGACCTGTTGTCTCGCTCTTAGACGAACACGAAGAAGAAGGGGATTTCTCTTTTTGAGGGACCTTCTTAGAAGTTGACCATGACTATGTTAAAATTTTAAAATAAGGAGAAGAAAACTGGCGAAGAGATGAATGTAGAGAAGGGGTGAAAGACGAAGCTGCTAAATGGTGATTTGAAGATGTTGCAAAGGGTGAAAATTTGAAAAGAAGGGTTAAAATATTTATAGAGGTTTTTCTAAGCGTATTGGAGAAGTTGAAAGGGCAGCAAAAAGTTGTTCAGAGGCTTTTTGTCGAGAACCGTACTCTGTGCAACATTTTTTGTCACATCAGTTGATGACCTCACATGGCTGACATCACATGGATGATGTCGTGGTAGAGATATCGAAGAGCCAAGAATTCAAAATCGTTTCTTATCATTTCTTTCTAAGAAACGCGGGGACTATCTGTATACGGTCAAAATCGGAGAGTCCGATTATGAGGCCATTGTGGCATTTCGCGCCCGACCTCGAGAAGCTCGGGACAGAGTTCGAAGCTTGGCGCCGAGATGCATCCCTCGAGGGAGCATATCGAAGGTTCCCTGTGCTCGACCTCGGGGTAGTACAAATCAATGACCGTCATGGAAAGGTGAGAAATTCTCAAGGGCACGTGGTTAGAGCTGACCAAGTCTGCAAGAATAGTACAAGTCCGTACTGAGCCATTAAATAACTATACCAATAACATTACCTTGTCATAATTATAATTTTACTATGTTGGGTTCCCCCTCCTATATAAAGGGGACCTTTGTCATTTTTTTAGGAGGACGAATATTAAATACAACATACATCCATTGCAATAGAATATTCTCTGCTCTTTCTCGTATTTAACATTATCTCTCAAATTTATTGCTCCTTACTTAGTGTTCTTCATTTATTATCTTCATTTATTGTTCTTCATTATTGCTCATCATTTTCCATAAAAGGTTGTCCTCGAGGCCCCCCAATATCGTTATACCTTCGTCAATTGCTTGTTGCTTACCGCCCTAGCCAGACCTTGAGAACCCCCTGTTCCAGCCAGCTCGAGGCCCAGCCTTGGTTTGCTTATCTCATTTTTCGTTAGTTGCATTCACTACTTTCTAATAATCAACTGGTGTTAGAACATATCACATATTTTTAGAACCACAAAATAAATATAATTGCTGATGCCATTTTCAAGGTAAACATGTTGTTTCCTGGGAAGCTAAAATCGAGATGGTCAGGCCCGTTTGAGGTGGTAAGAGTCACGCCCTATGGTGCAATTGAGTTGCGAGCTATACACAGTAAAAAAAAAAATTGGTGAATGGGCATAGAGTCAAGAACTATTGGGGAGGAGCTATTAATCGTGAGAATACCAAAGTTGTACTCGCTGATGAGTAAGCGAGACTCTGCGTCGTGCAGTGACGTTAAATCGGGCGCTTGTTGGGAGGCAACCCAATTTTTATTGCTTTCATAGTTAATTTCAATTTTTTTTTTTTAGTTAGAGTAGATAGATTTTGCATTTTCTTTGTAGGTATAGCAATTATAGATATAATGGTGTAGGACGTGTAAATTTAGTATTTAAAAAGGTTAGGGGAATCGGGATGTTAATTTAAAAAAAAAATTGAGCGAATACAGCACCCAAAACAGTGTGAAAAAAAAAACTCCAGCGCTAGGCATAGCGCGAGGCGCCAGGCTGGGGGTCAACAGGTTATTTTTTTTATTTTTCATTTTTCTTTTTTCTTTTTCTTTTAATAACCCATATCCATTTAACCCAACCCAATTACCCATTTAACCTAACACTCTTACCCATCCCCAACCCAACTTAACTATAACCCAAAACCACACAACTTCACATTCTCTAAAAGAAAAAAAAGAATGACGTTCTTCTTCTCCTCTGCCGCGTCTTCTTCCTCTCCTTCCTCAAAATTTTCTCAAAGTTTCTCTCTTGATCTCCTTTTCAAGTCCACAGGTATGTTCTTCTTATTTTTCTTATTCCTTTTTTTGTGTTTCAATTAGTAGATAAAAATATATATCCCATCCCCCTGTAGGAGATGTTGATGGAGGACAAGCTGAGATAGAGGACTCCGAGTGACATGGAGTTTTCTATTCACCTTACTTTGTTTTTCATACTTATATGCATCGGGGACTATGCATGTTATCAGTGTGGGGTGAGAGGAATGCTACTTGTGTTGTAGTTGTATATCTTGTATAAATGTGTTTTTTTTTTATTAGTTTTAACTAGTTTTGTGTAGTTTAGTTTTAGTTAGTTTGTTTTAAAACAAAAAAAAAAATTAGAAAAAGCTCGGACTTTTCCCGACGATGGATCTGTTGGACAATTTTCTTGAGGGATAAAGTCCAATTAAAAAATACCAAAAAGATTTCTTTTAGGATAGCTAGGTAGTATCCCTTGGTTTTTCTTTGGGCACCAGTTCTTTTCCAAAGGTGTATCTCCAACCGGGTATTTAATTTTTTTAGGAGTAGTTAGGAAGAAACTGAGTGACTTTGAATTACTCATTGACGTGCTTGGTGCTGGCACATTAGGCTATGACATACATTCTGTTTTTCCGTGTATTTGGTTTGACCGGTGAAGCCTAAGTAAAGTAAAAATCTTATGTTGTGACGCCTTAGCTCAGTTTTTTGACTTGTATTGCACATAGTCACATTGATTAATTTTCTCAATTATGTGTGCTTGCTTGACTTGAGAGTTGAACAAAACCTTCGTGATTGAGTCATGTGCAATGTGTGTGTGAGGATTAGTGATTTTTTGTGCTATCCTGTGTAGTTCAGAACTAGCCCTGTGTGTTAATCGAAGCGAAATTATAAGTTGTGCTAATCTAGGAGATGACGTAGGGGTTCTTGCTTGATCATAGATGTTCTTGTCAGATAAAAATAAATTTTTTTGTTGCTAGCCCCTTTGAGCCTATAGACCTTTTCTTTGGCACCCACATTACAAGCCATACTCCTATTTTGTTCTTAATTTGACATTGTTGAACCTTTACCTCCTAAGGCACTTAGTCGCTAAAATAAGTAATGTTAGAGATTGGGAGTAGCTTTTGAATGGAACCATGGAAGGGCCCGTTGGTGCACTAAAGTTGAAATCATAAGTCACTAGCCGATGAACCTTAATGTATGGAGTGTGTGTAAAAAAAATGATGATAGTTAAAGTATGTAAACAAAATACACACCTCCACTTCTTATTAAATTGTGTTGGTGGGAGTATAGAAGTGCTAAATTAAAAAAAAGGGCTATGTTGTATATGGTTTCTGGCAAGTGAATTGGTTGAGAAGAATATGTATTTGAGTTGTGAGTGTAGTGTATTAAAGTGCTTAGGAGAGTTAGTCACTATTCCTAAATATATCATGCCTGTCCCTTAGCCTACATTACAACCTTTCATACGTGAAAGTACGCCATAAGTAAATTGATGAAAGTTCGGGAACGAGATTATTTTAAGATTATAAGCATTTTATGCTATTTCAAACAAGTAATGAGTAAATTCGTGAAGTTGAGAGGGTAAGAAAATCGAAGAAAATGAATTTCGTCAAAGTTTGACTTTTTGGGATAAAATACGGCACAAGATAAAATACTCGATATTTATGGGCTAGTGCCATACAAGTTACCACATGACCATAGTAGTAAGGTGTATAAGGTATGTGAAAAGTGAGTATTATTTTAAGTAATTTGAGATAATTATTAATTATACGGGTAATTGGTTAATTATTGAGTAACGGGATATTACCTAGTTAATTATTAAATATAAGATAAGACTAACACTAACACACACCCCAAAAAAGAAAAAAAATGCAGCAGCCAATAACCTAACCAACCATATGACTAAGGGTCATATTAGCTTAGGTGGTAAGGCTTTAACGTGTAAAAGACAATCTACTTAGTCTCTTAGTCATAAGACATGTCAGTTAGTAATAGGAATCGTATACTTTCTTTCAAATTCAATATCACTTCAAGAACATAAGCAAAAACCAAATCATATGTCACTTTTAAAATTCTGATAAGTTGCCAAAATACAAGGCCTTTCGCTCGCCATTCTTATGATTTTCAAACAAAAACGTGAATTATTGCAACTAAAAGAGTACGGTGCAATCTCTTCCAAGAACATCATACGTATTGTTCCCTACTTCGATATGTCGTCACGTGTTGTCGCAATTGACGTGTGTTAGAGGGATTGTCAAGAGAATTGGCTCAGGTATGTTAAGGCTAAGTTCTTCATTCATTTTGCATGATCTCGTAATTACACAAGTCTGATAACGAGGCATAAAGAAAAATTCATGTCCTGAAATTCGCGTATATTTTCCTAGTTTTGTAAGCTACAATATCCTCCTTATCGGGACTTCATATTCAATTGAGTATTTCCTTCTTCCAGTCAAGAGAGAAGAGAGTTTATATATACAGTATTACAGTATTTTCATTACCATCTAGCTATAATCGATGGGTAGGCCCCTATTGGGAAACCTCTGATCAGATGGTAAGTTATATACCGAGCCTATTGTGGTTGAGCGCCTATGAGTGAGCCTAGTTGGTCGAGATACAGAGCCTAGTATGGTCGAGCACCTATGAGCGAGCCTACTACGAAAGAGCATATATATATATATATACCGAGCCTTATAGGGCCGGACAACTATTTCACTTACTATATTGAGAGAGTTGAGTCAATATCAGCAGGTAAGCATATCTTCAGATTATATTTGACTTCTAGTTGCTTTCACTTATTATATTATCAGCTCGGTTTCATCTTTTTGTATATTTTCTTACATACTCGGTACATCATTTCATACTGACGCCCATTTTTTGGGGGCGCCGCATTTCATGCGTACAAGTTCAGACAGACAGATGGGTAGACCTCCTCATTAAGTGTTGCCCGAGTTCAGCTTGATTGGTAAGCTCCATTCCTTTCGGAGTTGCCGGGTCTAGAGCTTTATGTACATCTTGTGTATATATGTATATATGTTATGAGTAGGTCGAGGGCTGTTCCGATCACAGTATACCCACCAGTAGAGGCTAGTAGACATATCCTGTCAGTTAGTGCAATATGTTGGGTCGGTAGGCCTTGTATGTATATTTTGTTGGTTTTCTAGTTGTAGTAGTTATAACGGCCTTGTCGGCCCAGCTTTATATTGATATTTAGTCAGCATTCGCAATTGTCTTGAAAAGCGGCCCATGGCCAAAGTATGACATCACATGTTCAGAGTTCCTTAGTCGCAAGTTGGTACGCAAGGTTAGGAGGCACCGGGTGCCGGTCTCGCCCCCAGGCCCGGGGCGTGACATTGATCCTAGATTTTTCTAGCTTAAATTAGTAGATATCTACACTACGGGCAAGCTTATGGTACGACCACGGGATGCATATGAATTCTTTGTGAGGGTGAGCGAATTTTGTTCAATTGTGTGATGTCCTTAAATTATATCCAAAAGCATATTTGAATGTGAGGACTAGTCTATATTCACTCTTGTGTTGTTGGTGGAGTCACATGTTCTCATGAACGATTGATAATGTTGTAAAATTTATTGTTGGGTAAGTGCGTAAGTCGAGAGTACTTAGTGGTTACAAGTCGACTCTTGAGGCCGGGTGGTTGCAAATAGGTTATTGGAGTGAATGCATTGAATTGTTATACTTGGGCATGTTTTAAAAAGGGAAGAATGTGAATTTTTGTATGTTCATGCTTGATTGCCGGTATCGATCATAGTCAAGGGTAAAGTGTGTGACTAAAAGTTAAAGTTCTCCTTCATAGTGAACTTTATGCGTTGTTAGAGTGTAGTTGTTAGTCCCATTGCTCGAGGACGAGCAAGAGTCTAAGTGTAGGGTGTTGATGTTTAACTTAAAGTATATATATTTGTATGTATATCGCCTCATATTTTACTTTTGTTTCGTGAATTTTGGTTGTTAAACGTGATGATTTATGTTAATTTGAAGTGTTTTTATGTGTAGGAATGATCTGGGAGCAAACGGGGGTGAAATGTGGGAAATTAGAGCCAAAACGGACGAAAACGGGCAAGGGGACAGTGGAGCGCCATATGTAGCGCCTTGAGCCACCTGTGGCACTGGAGACAGTATGATGAAATGAGGAAGCACTATGGAGGGCGCCTGGCACTGACCAGGGTGCCAGTGGCGTGAATTTCTCCTATTTCGCCCGGGACATGGTTATTTCGGCCCTAGACCTATCCAACACATATAAAAGCAAGACTAAACTTATTTGTGAAAGGGGTGACTCCACTTTGGGAGGAAAATACACACGAGAACATTCGGAAGCAACGAGATCTCAGTTTTCTTCATCTTTTTCTAGTATTTTCAATTATTCAACACTTATGAATTTGTTTGAATACATGATGAGTGGCTAAAAACCCATTGTTCTGGGGTTGTGATTTATCCATGAATATTTTAGTTTAATGTTAGCTTAACCTTGATTATAATTCACTAATATATGGTTGTTTCTTCAATTATGTGATTAATTGCTTAATTGTCTAGCCAGCAGTTAGGTTCTATTTACTATCTATGCAATGCTTGGGAAAGTCGTGTATAGATTAGAGAAGAATTGAAGAGAGCGCGATCTTATCTCTTGGGGGGGAGGAGGGTTTATAAGAATGTTTATTTTTCTCCTTCTCAGCGGTCTTGTGGATGCCGGAAGAGATTCCCAATCTTACGGACTGGACTCGGAGGCTGGCAGCTTCCTCGTCCTATGATGAACGTAAGTGGCGAGATCTGTCGAATGGCAGATGGGAAGCAAAGCATCACGGTATGTGCCATGTGATTGCCTTTTGAGGAATGCTTTCCTTTATGTGTATTAACTCCGTCACCGCAAACTTTGGTGGATTCTCCGAGATGAGACTGTGCCCCCTCGAGGAGTGGGAAGGACCGTCGGCTTTGGAGCCGAGGGAGGATAATAAGCAAAAAAGGTCCTCGAAGGATGAGGACATTCATAATGAGGCGGGGCCTGCCTGGGGGCACAAAAAACATGTCACCGCTGAAGAGGGCCTTATATACGTCATTTATTCTGTGGACATCAATACTCCTAGGGAGGATAGTTCTGCATCTATGGCTCGAATCAGGGGTCTCCCGAGGTGCCGAGCCTGCTGGGCCTGAGACCTCTAGCATCGAGGGAGAGGTTCCACGAGAGGGAAGGAGCAAGAGTAATTTACCACCGTCTGCTTCCTCCCTCGAAGGTACTTCGAGGGACGTTCGGGGTCAGGGGCCGCCTAAATCAAGTAGGGTCTCGAGTGATCATATCCCCACCGAGAGCGGTTCAACTGGGGTCCATAGGACCAGGCCAGTAGACGCACACTCAACTTTTGAGGAGGCGCAGTGGCTCTGTTTCGTGGTGAATTTTGGTTGACTTTATTGGTTTTTCAGCTTTGTAATTTCATCTTTTAAACTAAAGCTTCTTTTTCATAGGCTTTTGACAAGCTCAAGTTGAAGTTGCTCCGTTGTGAGGCCAAGTTGCGGGAAGCCTTGGGCAAGGAGAAATCTCTCAGGCTTCTTTGTGATACGAAGACAAGACAGTTGATATATCTTCGATCGGAGGTGAATCGGAGTCGAGACTATGACGGCAACCTCGAGCAACAGGTAATCCTTATTTTGAGGGAGTACATGTTTCCTTTCCCACCTTCGAAAACTAATGTTTCAGTGTTTCAGTTGCAGGAAACAATGGAGGCATTGGAACACCTTTAGGGCGAAGTCGGACAGGTCAATTCCGAATGCAATGCGTTGAAGGCGCATATAGGTGTTCATGATGCGGCCCAAAGGAATGCTTTGGCCAAGGCTTTTGCCCTCGCGGTACAATTCCACAATGCTCGAGATAGTAGCTCGATTCGGACGGGCAGGATTGCCAAGCTCGAGACTGATATTTTGAAGATGAAGGTCGAGGTCGTGGATGCCTGGGTTGAAGTTGAAGAAGTTCGAGCAAAGGTCGATAAGAAAGTGGCCGTTTACTTAAAAGATGTTACCGACGCTCGGGCTAAGCTGGGGGGATCCTTTGACAGAGAGAGGAGAATATGCCTGATGCAGATCTCGGAGGGAGACTCTCGAAAAGATTCATGATAGGTGCTTTGATCTCTCGGAGGAGATAAAGCAGGCCAAGGCAGATGAGATCGACGCCAAGTTTTTCCTTTCTTCTGGTGCCGATGCTGATATTTGAAGGCCGCCGAGGGAGCTGGTCCGAGGAGCCGTTGAGGGAGCTGGTCCGAGGGGCCATCGAGGGAGCTAGTCCCGAGAGTAGACTAGGTTTTTCTTTCTTTTCCTTTGTATAAAACTCATGTGGGAGCATTGTAAATGTATATTTGTAATACATATATATATATATATATATATAATCCTTTAGTATTTTCGATTTTCTTGTGTCTGTCTTTCTTTTTGTTTTGAATTTCGATGCTTGTCAATACTTAGCTCGATGAATTGGACTTCAAAATCAAACCCTTGGGGTTATAAATTGGCCCTGAGGCTTTTTAGGCTGGCCCGTGGGCTCTTAAGCATTGTCCCTTAGGCTCTTTAGTTAACCGTTTAGGGCTTAGTCCTCGAGTCGAGTTTCGACACGAGTTCATCGACCCTTAGGTTTTTTAAATCGACCCCAAGACTCTTTAGGCTGGCGCTTAGGCTCTTACACATTTTAATATGGTTGGCGCTTAGGCTCTTACGCATTGGATCGGTACGACCTTTAATATGGCTGGTACTTAGGCTCTTACGCATTGGGTCGGTACAACCTTTAATATGGTTGGTTCTTAGGCTCTTACGCATTGGGTCGGTACGACCTTTAATGTGGCTGGCACTTAGGCTCTTACGCATTGGGTGGGTACGACTTTTAATATGGTTGGTGCTTAGGCTCTTACGCATTGGGTCGGTACGACCTTTAATATGGTTATAGTTTTCCCTCGTTCAAGACTTTTTGAAGTTTTTGTGTTTGTCCGACTCTTCGACGGCTCGAAAGAACCTCGATTATGAGCCGTTATGTGATGATAAATGAGCACCTCGGGAGGTTTCGCTCGATGGCTGAATTTTCAAAGCCTTGTCATTTTCGGAGCTGATAAGATCGAAGCTCTTTTGCTTATGCCGCAGGTAGCCTGATTAACCGGTTCTTTTTGAAGTATTTTGGAAGTAATTGGAGGCTTTTGGTTTTATGGCGACGGTCAGACGTCTCCGAGTCGCCTTGGTTTGGCCATGTAGTCATTGTATTTGGTCGTAGCCTTTTAGTCCCCGAACGAGGTAGCCTCGACTTCTATATCGAGGGTATGCCTTTTTAGGGGTCTTACAAGTTCGAATATATAGCCTTGACTTTGATATCGAAATTATGCCTTTTTAAGGTCTTACAAATTTGTACATGCCTTGCTTGAGGTCTTATAGGTCTGATACTGCCTTATTGAGGGCTTATGAGCTCGAAGTTGCCAGCAATGAGGTCTTATGGATTCGAGTTTTTTATGGCTCGATGGGGTGACTGTCGATGACAGTCCCCGGGACATCGAAACCTAAAGCCCTCGAGCTGGGGGTGCTTCGATTCCTTTCAATCGAACACCTGCACATAGGTTAGTGTAAAATATGAAGGAAAGAGGGAGATGATTGTACATTAACTATGGTAGAGTTCAAGCCTCGATATGCTTCAGTTACTCATTTCGAGGACGTGGCACGGTCCTTTATTCGTTCATCCGAGGATGTAGTTTATGATTGCTACTCGGTTGTTTGCTTGTTCTTTGGCTCCTTCGATGTAGAAAGTGTCGGTGTCGGTGCCACATCGTGCACTGCGAACATCTCTTTTGCTGCGTGCTGCTCTCCATACATTGTTTTTACTCCATCCTTCATAGGAAACTTCATCATTTGATGAAGGGTTGATGGCACAACCCTCATACTATGAATCCATGGCCTTCCAATAAAAGCATTGTATCTCATGTCACCTTCGATGACATGAGACTTGGTATCTTGAATTGTACCGGCCACGTTGACTGGGAGGATGATTTCCCCTTTCGTTGACTCGCTCGCGTTGAATCCGTTGAGGACTCGAGAGGCGGGCACGATATGGTTGAGCAATTCGAGTTTCTCTACCACCCTCGACCTAATTATGTTGGCCGAGTTACCTGGATCCATGAGCACACGTTTAACCTGAAATTTATTCAAAGGAAAGAAAATTTTTAGTGTGTCATTATGAGGTTGAGACAAGGTCTTGATGTCCTCTTTGTTTAATGAAAGAACATCTTCAGGTATGTAGCTTTGATTTCGCTTTTCCCTGGTGATGGATACTTTTGTTCGCTTGAAAATGGGTCCCCGAGGGACGTCGACTCCTCCAATAATCATGTGGATGACGTGTTGTGGTTCTTCTGTTTCATTTTTCCTGTTCGCCTCTCTTTCTCGAAATTAATTTCTATCTCGGTCGCTAAGGAACTCCCGAAGGTGTCCTTTGCTAATCAGTCAGGCTACCTCTTCTCGAAGCTGTCTGCAATCCTCGGTCCTATGACCGTGAGTGCCGTAATATTCGCATATTCGCCACCTGGTGTCTTTGATTTTAACTATGGCTGATACATTGTCTGAAACATCAATGTTGAAGTTGTACTCAAATACCCGGGGTGCCTTTACCGACGCTGTGTGCCTGTCAAACCCAGCTTTGTGCACGAGTCCCCGAGGATTCTCTCCTCGATCCATCCTTCGATTACTTCGAGGTATGTTGCGCCTCGATATATTTCTCTGATTTTCTATATAGGGTTGATACCTTTCTTTTCTTGGCCTCGGCTCTTTCTCTGGAAGCCTCGATGCCTTTTCTAAGAGCCTACTAGGATACACCGAACCCGAGGGGGCTTTCAATTGGTCATCCTCGACTCTGATCTTTGACTGATACTTGTTGTGTACATCCGCCCAAACTATGGTGGGGTACTCGATTAAGTGTTGCTTCACTGCTTTGAAGTTATCGAGTTTTGTTCATTCAAGCCCTAAGAAAAGGCTTGCACTGCCTAATCATCAGAGACCAGCGGTAATTCCATCCGTTCCAATTAGAAGCGGGATACGAACTCCCTTAACATCTCATTCTCTCTTTGTTTGATTTTGAAGACGTCAGATTTCCTCGTAGCGACTTTGATGGCACCAGCATGCAGATTCTACAATCATGGCAAACGAATCTATCAAATTCGGGGGCAGGTTATGATACCACATCATGGCCCCTTTGGATAGCGTTTCTCCAAATTTTTTCAATAAGACGGATTCAATCTCGTCATCTTTTAATTCGTTCCCTTTCACAGCACAAGTATAAGTAGTAATGTGCTCATTGGGGTCTGAGGTCCCGTTGTACTTCGAGAGATCGGGCATTCTGAATTTCTTCGGGAGGGGCTTCGGAGCCGCACTTGATGGGAATGGCTTTTGCACAAACTTCTTTGAATCTACACCTTTCAGAATCGGGGGTGCGCCCGGGATCTGATCGACCCTCGAGTTATAGGTCTCCACCTTTTTGTTGTTATCTTCTATCTTCTTTTCGCCTGATTCAATCCTCTTTGCGAGGTCCTCGAGCATCTTCATAATAGCGGGGCCGGCTGCTGACCCGCTATTGCTCGACCTTTATGGTGCCGATTCGACTCGAGGAGCCATTTCCGGTGGTGTTGTGCTTGGAGTTTTTTGATGGCTTTGTAGCTGAGCAATAGCCACTTGTTGTGCTTGAAACATCTCAAAAATAACATGAAGGCTAACTTCTCTTTCCTTTTGAGCAGGGGCTCTCTGTGATTCATGTTGGTCTTCTTCGCGTACATTTCCTTCTGTACGACAGCTTACATCGACATGTTGAGGGTTGCGTGAGCCTTCATCAACGGGGATTTGTACTGGTGCCCCTTCAGGGTTTTACGGTGGTACACCGGCGCCTGAAGCAGCTGCACCGTTCTCTCCATGATCCTCAGGACCGTTGTTTTCATGTGCATTCACTGGGTTAGACATTCTCTGACCTGAAATTGAAGATTCTTGGGCAAGAAAAAGTGTAAAGAATAACTTGTGTTTTTAGAAAACCTGCACTAAAACAATCACTATTAGTTTTATCCCCACGGTGGGTGCCAAACTATTTACCTTGAAAATGGTAATTACAATTATATCTTATTTTGTGGTTCTAAAAATATAGTTTATTTTAATACTAGTTGTTAGGCATTAGATGCTAAGTGCGAGCTAGAAAAATGGGGTAATAGCAAAGGGTAATGGTGTTTCGCAAACCAAATAGACTTGAGACGAGGTCTCGAGCTGGCCGAAACTGGGCCTCGAGGTCGAGCTAGTGTGCTTGATGGGGGGCGATCGATGGAGTAATAATAGTGTAGAGGGCCTCGAGGATAGCCTCTTTATGATCAATAATGAGAACTAAATGAAGAACAATAAATGAAACACGATAAATGGAAGCAATAAATCAATGGAACAATTGTAGAGTATGTTTAAGTTAGAGAGCAGAGAATGTTCTTCTATTCAATATCCTCCAAAAAAAAATGACAAGGATCCCCTTTATATAGGAGCGGGAATCCCAACATAGTACATGTGTAATTATTACAAAGAGATACAGTTGGTACAGCTATTTAATGGTCTGGTACGGACTTGTACTATTCTTGCAGGCGTTGTCAGCTCTAGCCACGTGCCTTTGGGAATTTTTCATTTTTCCATGATGGTCACCGATTTATACCGCCCCGAGGTCGAGCGTGGGGAATCCTCGATATGTTCCCTCGGTGTCGAACCTCGAACTGTACTTCGAGCCCTCCGAAGACGGGCTATGGAATGCCATAATGAACATAAAATCGGACTCCCCGATTTTTGCCGTATACATAGTATTAAAAGTCAAATTGATAAAAATATAAACTTATAGTAATAAGGATGAAATATTAGTAGATAAAAGTTATTTTAAATGTGAGTTAATTTTATAATTGTCTTTTTGTTTCTTTTCACATTCATTTCAGCAAATGATCTCCTTATATATATATTTTTATATTAAGTTATTTTTTGAAAAGATATTAACTCAACAATTATTCTTAGACTTTGCATCAACCTTTATCAATTTTTTTGTGGTAGGGCCAGTATTGTCATTTTCAAATCTTTAGGATACCAAAAGATTCAATTATTTAACTTTTCAATTTATTTTATTTGACAAATGTTTAAGAACATAAAAGTATTTTCTGCTTTATTTGCTTCAGTAGCAATAGAAATGCCAATAATTTTAAAATCACAATATGTCATCTAAGAATTTAGATGGAGCAAGATTTCTTTTATTAAATTTGCCTAATGAGATCGATATTCATCATTTTAAAGAACATACCCTTCTCATAATTTTATTTAACAACTACACGTATTGTGACTTTTAAAAACTAAGTACCCATTAATATAAATACACATGCAAAGCGCGTGCTGTAAGACTAGTAAATAAAAATATATGAAACTTGCTTACTCGAATATGATCATTATTGGAGATCTGTACAAAAGAAAAGGTATGCTTTTTCAAAGAATATATTTGTATACGGTTAAAATCGACCACACCCAATTTTACGGGCTCGATGGTATGCCTCGAGAGTGAGCCATTATCGAAGTAAGTTCGGGCCCGAAGAAAACGAAGACTGAGGGATCGAGATCAGGCTAAATCGACACTGAAGTAACGGAATCACAGGATATCCGCAATCGACCACCAATCTCGACAAGAATCTCGGAACTGGAAGAACCATTAACGGTTATTGGTGTCAATCATGTATCTTACTTTCGAAATTAGAGTTATACCTTATTTAGGATTCATCTACTATATAAAGAGGAACCCTGTTCATTTGTAACAGATAATCACACATGCATATACTGAGAAATACAAACACTATGCTCTTTTACTCGCTCATAATTCTCTATTGTTCTTATTGTCCTTATTATCTATTTTGTTGATATTGTTCTTACTATTCTTGCGGTTCTTGGCGTTCGATCTCGACACTATTTCGATTCGAGGTCGATAACTTGAAAATGGCACTGGTTTGATCTATTGCAATTATTTAATTCCTTTATTTATTTAGCTATTTATGAATTGACATTGAATTAGATCACGTATCCTTATAATCACATTACAAGTTTAATTATTACTCGTATTTCGAGGTAAATAGTTTGGTGCCCACATTGGGTCTAAGGATAATAGTTATTGTTCAGTGCTAATTTTGATATAACACACTATTTTACGCTTGTTTCTTGTGAAGAATTTTGTTTTCAGATAAATCATGTCAACATCACAAAACACCGCTACACATGGTGACAACTATCTCAGACTCCACGGAGAGAAAGAGAATGTTATCGCTCCAGGAATCGAGGTGCCACAGGCTGATCTTGGAGGAGCACCGCCCGCCAACCCTGTTGATGTCAGTTCGCATGTTCCTTTGAATGCGGATTTAGGTAAAAACCACGATGGAAGCTTACGCAGAGAGGATCGAACTGGCGATCGAAGTACTCAGGGCAGAGGAGACGAAGGTGTCAGTCTCTAAGTTATATTTGAAATGCTTCAAGCCCAACAAAATGCTATTGCTCAGTTGAAAAATCAGCACAGGGCAGCAAACAGGGTCGAACAAGAAGCTACTCATTGTACCGATCTAGTGCCTGAAAGATCGGGTGATAATACTTCGACAACTGACCTGCTATAATGAGAATGCTCGAAGATCTTATTAAGAGAATAAAATCAGGAGAAAAGAAAATTGAGGCCAACAACAAGAAGGTGGAAACTTATAACTCAAGAGTTGATCAGATACCGGGGGCACCACCCATCTTAAAGGGAATGAACTCCAAGAAGTTTGTGCAAAAACCATTCCCTCTGAGTGCGTCTCCGAAGCCATCCCAAAGAAGTTTCGTATGCCCAATATGCCTAAATACAATGGGACCTCGGACCCTAACGAGCACGTTACTTCTTATACGTGCCATAAAAGGAAATGATTTGGAGGATGACGAAATCGAGTATGTATTGCTAAAGAAATTCGGTGAGACCCTGTCAAAGGGATCTATGATTTGGTATCACAACTTTTCGCCAAATTCTATCGATTTGTTTTCCATGTTAGCGGATTCATTTGTAAAAGCACACACTGGTGCTATAAAGGTTGCAACGAGAAAATCAGACCTCTTCAAAGTGAAGCAGGGGCATAACGAGATGCTAAGAGAATTCGTATTTTGATTCCAAATGGAACGTATGGAATTACCAACAGTTACCGACGATTGGGCTGTTTAAGCTTTCACCCAAAGGTTAAACGATCAGAGTTCATTCGCGTCATGCCAGTTGAAGAAATTTAATAGAGTACCCGGTTGTGACTTGGGAAGATGCTCACAACCGATATCAGTCGAAGATTAGGGTCGAGGACGACCAATTGGGAGCCCCCTCAGGTTCAGTACATCCAAACCGGTCGATAGGAAAAAATCAAAGGGATGTTGATAGAGAATCAAGGCCGAATAAAGACCGCTACCAGCCATATGTTTCAAATAGAAGGAATAACCATCCTGGACGCAATTTCGGCCGGAATGACTGAAGGGATGACCGAGGGCAGAATTCTCGGGGACTAATGAGTAAAACTGGTTTCAACAAATATGCAGATCCCAAAGAAGCACCCCGGTTATCAGAGTACAATTTTAGTGTCGATGCATCGGGGATTGTATCGGCCATCGGAAGGATCAAAGATACTAGGTGACCCAGACCTATAAAAACCGATCATTCTCAAAGAAATCCAAACCTAATGTGCAAGTATCATGGAACACATGGCCATAGGACTGAAGACTGTAGACAGTTAAGAGACGAAGTAGCTTGATTTTTCAATGAAGTCCATCTTCGAGAATTCCTCAATGATCGAGCCAAAAATCACTTCAGGGAGAGAGACGCCAACATAAAGAATGAACAAAAATAGCCTCAGCATGTTATTCATATGATCGTCGGTGGGGTCGACATCCCAAAGTGACCTATATTCAAACGCACCAAAGTATCGATCACGAGAGAAAAACGGACTCGAGATTATGTGCCCGAAGGTACCCTCTCATTCAATGAAGAAGAAGCTGAAGGCATCTCTCAGCCGCACAACAACGCCCTGGTAATTTCTATCTTGCTAAATAAAATTCAAGTTTGTGTTCTCGTGGATCCAGGTAGCTCGGCGAACATAATCAGATAGAGGGTCGTAGAGCAGCTCAGCCTACTAGACCAGATTGTACCTGCATATCGGGTCCTAAACGGCTTCAACATGGCTAGTGAAACAACGAAGGGGGAGATAATCCTACCAGTTAGCGTGGTGGGGACCATCCAAGACATAAAATTTTATGTCATCGAAGGAGACACGAGATACAATGCACTGCTCGGAAGGCCCTAGATCCATAATATGAGGGCAGTACCATCGACCCTTCACCAAATGATGAAGTTCCCGATAGGGGATGCTGTGAAAATAGTCTATGGGGAACAACACACTGCAAAGGAAATGTTCGGAGTCGACGAGGTGACATCCATATCAGTGCCTTCGACCTCAAAAAAGTCGAGCATCAAAGATAAGAAAGCGGCCAAATAGAAATCACCGTCCCCAGCCTCGACCGAATCGGATAAATAGGTAACCGAAGAAGAAGAAGAAGAAGAGGATTTTCTCACTCCTCGAACTTTGTTGTTCCCGAAGAATCAGATACAACCAAGTCAATGGTCGAGGAGCTGGAACAGCTGATACTGATCGAGTATCTACCCAAATGTAAGGTATACCTGGGAACAAGGTTGACCCCCGAACTCAGCAAAAAACTTATTCAACTTCTTATTGATAACATGGATTGCTTTGCATGGTCCCATTTAGACATGACAGGAATCCCACCCGAGAAAACAACTCATCGGCTGAGCTTGGATCCCAAGTTCACATGGGTAAAGCAAAAGAGAAGGCCTAAATCCGAGGTAAATCATGCCTTCATAAAGGAGGAGGTAACCAAAGTTCTTGAAATAGGGTCCATTCGGGAAGTAAAATATCCCTAGTGGTTAGCCAACGTAGTCGTAGTCCCCAAAAAGGGGAACAAACTTAGAATGTGTGTAGATTATAAGGACTTGAATAAAGCATGTCCAAAAGACTCTTTTCCTTTGCCGAACATCGATCAAATGATCGATGCCACAGCCGGCCACGAGATACTTACTTTTCTCGATGCCTACTCTGGGTACAACCAAATCCAGATGGACCCAGTAGACCAGGAAAAAACTTCTTTTATCACTAATTATGGAACTTACTGTTATAATGTAATGCCTTTCGGGCTAAAAAATGTGGGAGCTACATATCAACGTCTAGTTACCAAGATGTTTGAAGAACAGATAGGAAAATCAATGGAAGTTTACATTGATGATATGTTAGTTAAATGTCTATACGCAGAGGACCATTTGACTCATTTGCAGGAGACATTCAAAATCTTGAAGAAATACAACATGAAGCTTAACCCCGAAAAGTGTGCTTTCGGGGTCGGCTCGGGCAAATTCCTCGGCTTCATGGTGTCAAATCGGGGAATCGAGATCAATCCTGATAAGATTAAGGCCATCGAAGACATCACCATCGTGGACAACATGAAATTCGTTCAGAGGCTAACTGGACGGATAGCTGCCCTAGGCCGGTTCATTTCGAGGTCATCAGATCGAAGCCACAGGTTCTTTTCCTTACTCAAAAAGAAAAATGATTTTACATGGACCCCGGAATGTCAGCAAGCATTGGAGGAATTGAAACGATACCTATTGAGCCCACTTTTTCTCCACACCCCAAAGGCAGATGAGAAGCTATACCTATACTTGGCGGTGTCCGAGATAGCGGTAAGTTGAGTATTAGTTCGAGAAGAACAAGGTACGCAGTTTCCAGTTTATTACGTGAGTCGGACCTTAAGAGATGCCTAAACTAGATATCCACACTTAGAAAAGTTGGTACTTGCATTAATAAGCGCGTCTAGAAAATTAAAGCCATATTTTCAGTGTCATCCCATATGTGTGATCACCACTTACACACTCCGAAATGTTTTGCACAAGCCCGAATTATCAGATCGATTAGCCAAATGGTTGTTGAGCTTGGCGGGTACGATATCGAATATCAACCCCGAACATCCATAAAGTGTCAACTATTAGTAGGCTTTGTGGCAGACGTTTCACCAACCATCGTACCCGAAGTGGAAAAGGAACTTCTGCTGAAATTGGGTACATTATCGAGGGCAGTACCCTCTTCATGGATGGTGCCTCGAATGTGAAGGGGTCCGAGCTCGGTATTGTTTTGAAATCGCCTACGGGCAATGTTATTAGAAAATCAATTAAAGCTACCAAATTGACTAACAACGAGGCGAAGTATGAGGCTATGCTTGCAGGTCTCGAACTAGCTAAAAGCTTGGGACCAGAAGTCATTGAAGCTAAATTTGACTTTCTACTGGCAATTAACCAGGTAAACGGAACCTTCGAGAGGAAAGGATGCATAGGTACTTAGATAAACTGCAGGTCACCTTGCACCGCTTCAAAGAGTGGACTTTACAATATGTACCTCAAGAACAAAATACTAAAGCCGATGCACTTGCCAATTTAGGGTCATCGGTTGACGAAGATGAGATCAGCTCGGGGACTGTCGTCGAACTCTCGAGATCTGTAATCGAAGAAGGGTATGCTAAAATTAATTTTACAAGCTTAACCTAGGATTGGAGAAACAAATACATCGAATACTTGAAGAACGGGAAGTTACCTTAGGATCCAAAAGAATCGAGGACCTTACGAACTAAAGCCGCTCGATTCACACTAGACGAATATGGAATGTTATACAGGAGAACGTTCGATGCTCCATTTGTGGTATGCTTGGGACCGGAAGATACTGACTATGTTCTACGAGAAATCCATGAAGGCACTTGTGGAAACCATTCTGGCGCCTAGTCACTAGTTCGGAAGGTCATTAGAGCAGGATATTATTGGGATAGCATGGAAAAAGACTCTAAGGAGTTCGTTCGAAGATGCGACAAATGTCAAAGGTTTGCACCAATGATCCACCAGCCCGGTGAACAACTTCACTCGGTCCTATCCTCATGGCCATTCATGAAATGGATAATGGACATCGTCGGCCCTCTGCCATCAGCCCCAGGTAAAGCTAAAATCATATTATTTATGACTGATTATTTCTATAAGTGGGTTGAAGCGCAGGCCTTCATAAAAGTTAGGGAAAAGGAAGTGATGAATTTTATATGGGATCACATCGCATGGCGATTCGGGATACCTGTGGAGATAGTGTGTGATAATGGAAAACAATTCATCGGCAGTAAAATAACAAAATTCCTCGAAGACCACAAAATAAAGAGGATACTATCGACGCTGTATCACCCTAGTAGGAACGGACTAGCCGAATCAACGAATAATACTATCATCAAAAACTTGAAGAAAAGGCTAAACGAAGCCAAAGGGAAGTGGAGGGAAAAATTGCCCGAGGTTCTATGGGCATATCTGACAACATTGAATTCATGTTCGAAGTCGGGGAGCCCAGCGCCAGGTTTTGACACGCAACGGAAGAATCGAACCATGAGGCCATGAATACCAGTCTCGAGTTGTTAGATGAAAGATGAGAAGCGACACTCGTTCTAATGGCCGCACAAAAGCAGCGAATCGAGAGATATTACAACAGAATAACCAATCTTCAACACTTCAGAGTCGGGGACTTAGTCTTAAGAAAATCCACCATTAATACTCGAGAATTGCCCGAGGTTCTATGGGCATATCTGACAACATTGAATTCCTGTTCGAAGTCGGGGAGCCCAACGCCAGGTTTTGACACACAACGAAAGAATCGAACCACGAAGACATGAATACCAGTCTCGAGTTGTTAGATGAAAGACGAGAAGCGACACTTGTTCTAATGGCCGCACAAAAGCAGCGAATCGAGAGATATTACAACAGAATAACCAATCTTCGACACTTCAGAGTCGGGGACTTAGTCTTAAGAAAAGCCACCATTAATACTCGAGACCCTAACGAAAGGAAACTCGGTCCGAACTGGGAAGGACCCTATCAAATCCTCGACATAGTCGGGAAAGGATCTTACAAGCTCGGAACAATGAACGGCAAGCCATTGTCAAATAACTGGAGCATATCACTCCTCAAGCGGTACTATTGCTCAGGTATGAATTTATCCTTTCTTTCATTTATTTAAACATTCAAAACTAACTCATTGCATGAATTTGATCCAAGAAATCGAGACCTCAGGTTTTAAAGTTCGCGTTGCACTATTTTTCCCTTAGACCAATTTTTATCCCAAATGGGTTTTTCCGGTGAGGTTTTTAACGAGGAAACAATTATTTGCTACCTGAGGATAATTCAACAGTATTCAACGCTTCTTTGCAATCAACCTCGAATACTGGGGGGCATCACCCTCATATGTTAAGTATCAATGGGTCTCAATGGGAAGAATTTTGTAATGGGCCAAATGGTCGAATGAACCGTGTCCATATAGATTAGCCGAGTCCCAAAAACAAAACATGTACTCATGTATAAATAACACAAAGAAGCACTCTCTTTTCTCGAACATCTCATATTTGAAGTAGAATTTCTACTATACTAGTCATGTACTTGCGATTCTGATATATTGTGCAAAACTAACACTTGTGAAAAATGGCTCAAGGGACAAGTATGAGCACACCTCATACACTCGGAGACTACCTACTCGAGCTATCTAAGTTCTAAATCATAAGACCTCAAAGGGGAACCCCTCAATATATAGGCCAAGGCCATCACACTCGGGGACTAACATTTCGAACAAGTTCGAAATATTATCGAGAAACAAGTCCAAGAGATATACCCGAAGGTTGCGGACATAGTAAAGACTACGGTCACATAAAAGGCTACGACCAAAATAATGCATCTTAGAGGGGTCTGACTTCCACCATAAACTAAAGGCCTTCAAATACTTTGAACAATCAGTTAAATAAGGCTACCCTCAGCAAAGCAAATAAAAAAGGCTTCGATAAAATCAACCCTCAAATAATTTAAAGGCTTCGATAATATCAACCTTCGAAAAAACCTCAAGAGGTATCAAATTATCTTAACACAAACGAGTTAAGATAAAATAGGGTTCCGATCATTTGGCCCTCGAAAAACCCAATGGGTACAAAAAACACATGCTAAGGTATAAAGAAATTTTTACTAAGTCTTTTAGCCGAAAAGGGAAAAATAATAGCCGTTTTTAGAGGCTAAATTGGCCCAATTTAAAGAGCCTAAGGGCCGATCTAATAAGCCTAAGGGTCAATACGATTATAGTTCGAGACCCTGCTAGCTGATTCCTCTTCATCAGAAAGAAAAGTTGCGGCCTCGGCTTCCAAGACTTTGGCATCTTTAATGTCAGCCGAGACTTCAAAGCCACGGGCATGTATTTCTTCAAGAGCCTCTCGGAGATTGCCTCCTAGCATGGTCAACTGTGCACGACAATCTAATATCAGTTGCGGTGGAGTTCTCCTATGCCCAAAGACTGCAGCCTCGACATCAGATCGTAAGAGGCCACAAGTTCCTCTACCTCATGCTTACCCTTAGAAAGTTCGGTGGCCAGCTTAGCCTCGAGCTCTTCAACCTTCCGAGCTCGGACTGAGTTTTCTTCCTTCACAGCTTGAAGTTGGATTTCGACTAATTCCAGTTAGGCCCGAAGTGTGTCCTTCTCCGAGGTGAGGCACTCAATATGTTGTCTCCAGCCCAAAGTTTCAGCCTCTTTCATTTTGGCCTCCTCCTGAAGCTGCTCCACCAGCTCACCCTTCGGCTGAAACTGTAAGAACGAAGGGTTAGCAGCCAAATTTGAACTAACACTTAGCAAGACTTGCGAGAAGTTACGTTACCTGTTCGGCGAGATCGGACCGATCTTGTCAAGCCTTTTCGAGTTCAGCTCGAAGGGCCAAAATCTCCTCCTCTTTTTGAACATAGAGGAGTTTGAGGCTATCCCTCTCCTCTATGAGCTTCTTGAGATCTGCCTCGTATCGAGACAGCTCGGCCTTCGATTTTGAAGATTTTTCTCGATGAAGCACCATGGCCTATATACAAAGAAGGGAGTCAGGTTAGAAGGAATATGAAGTAAAGACGAGTGTTAATACAAAGAGATAAAACTTACTTGCTTCAGGAACCACGGAGCCAGATTAAACACGAACTAACCATTTGGCTCGAGACCGTCGCCGACCCCGGAGAAGCAATCACAGAATATGTCATTCCCTTCATGGACCTGTCCCATATCGGGAGTACCCATGGCTCGGGCATCTCAGAATTTCCCCTCGGAGAATGAGGGGTCGAGCGACGAGTCACCAATGTTGATTATCCCAAGTGAATCACTTGGGAAATTATCTTCCTTCTGAAGGGCCTCGGGGATAGACCCTTCAGGAACCTCCCCCGACTGGTTATCACGGCGAAGGGCATCCTCACCTCCCGATTGCTCGGGGGATTTTCTCGGCCCCTCCTCCAAAATGCCCTCAGCTCGAGGAGCAGCCACCTCGAGCTTCACCGGCTCGGTAGACCCATTATTTCAAGCTACCAGCTGGCAGTTGTCATCTTCACCTCCTTCATCGATGCAAGTAAGGGGGCTCGACTTTCAACTTTCAAGCTTTACTTTTTCTTGGCTTGGGGGTATTGGAAGGGGAAGCCCTTCTTCTCTTCCTCTCCTTATCTGGATTCGACGCCTCCTCTTCCCCGGGCGGAGGTGGCCTCATGGCCACATTGTCACCAAGGCCTGCACGTGAAGGAAGTCGGTAAGAATTGTACTACAAAGGAAACATTGATATACAAGCAAAGGGACTCACCATGGTTTTTTGCCTCCCATCGGCCTTGGCCAAATTGAGCCAGCAACGTTCGGCGTAGGTAGAGGTGGAAGCCAGTCGTCGAAACCGGCCTTAGAGATCTGGAATTGCACCGGGAAACCAAGGAGAAGCTACATTATAAGAAGAGAACATGAGTCAATAAAGGGATAAGGTAAGTAACACAGTGAAGTACCCAAATTGAAATCACACTTACGCTTTATGTTCTATTACTCGGGGAATGGCATTTTCTCAGCCAGAATCAGGTCGGAGGTTTTGACTCGGATGAATTGACCCATCCATCCTCGGTTTTTGTCTTTATCGATACCTGAGAACACCATCTTTGTGGCCCGGAGTTGCAGCTTTATCAACCCACCTCGATAAAGATGAAGGTTGTATAGCCTTATCAGATTGTCGAGGGTAAAGGTCATTCCTTCAACCTTACTCGAAAAAAACCTAACCAGGTTCACGATACGCCAGAATGAGGGGTAGATTTGGTTGAGGGTTAGTCGATACTGGCGGCAGAATTTGAGTATGATCGGGTATACGGGGCCAGACCCAGAGTGAAAGGGTAGGTATATACACTAAGGTACCTTTTCACGTAAGTGGTGATATCCTCCTCTAGGGAAGGAACCACCACTTCCATACTTTCCCAACCACAGTCCTCCTTCACTCTCTTGAGGTCACCCTCCGATATTGAGCAGATGTATCAAGACATGGGTTCACATCAAGCTGGGACTGAGGAGGGCCTCTGATGCGAGGCTAGAATCCATGGTTTAACATGTTATATGCCCTACATTTTATGTGAGTTAATGATAAAAATATACTTTTTATGTGCATAATAGTCTATTTCATGTGTAGGTGAAGTGGAGATGCAAACCGAGCTAAATGGATGCAAATACATTAAAAATACGCTTAGGAGGCGAGAAGGAGTGCACCGGGCTATAGCCAGGCGCCAGAGCCCAAACGCCTGACCCTGTCTGGCGTTAGCCAGGCGTTGGAGTCCAAACGCCAACCTTAGCCTGGCGTTAGCCAGGCGTTGGAGTCCAAACGCCAGCCTTAGCCTGGCGTTAGCCAGGCGTTGGAGTCCAAACGCCAGCCTTAGCCTGGCGTTATCCAGGCGCCATGGCCCAAACGCCAGGCCCCTGTTTCGGTCAATTCCGAGTTTTGACGAGTTTAAGTATTTCCCAGTTGGAATAGAAGTCTCCTACACGTTTAGGGTTTGTCCTAAACATATAAATAGACCCCTAAAACACAACTTAAAGAGGATTGGTAGGCAGACGAAGGATTTGAAGAGAGAAACCCATTAAAGTGACAAAAACATTGATTTTTACATCTTTTATTCATTACTTTGTAGTTCAAGTATGCAAGTTATTTTGAGTTTGATTCTTATGAACATGTATAGCTAACTTCTTTAATCTAGGGTTTTGATAGAACCCGTTGGGGATGAATGTGTTGTGATATTAATATATTTTGGTTGATTAATCTCTATTTGTTCAACTACGTTCTTGTTATA